>VMDO01002160.1:166195-177185 GCA_007922755.1 Pedetes capensis
GGATGGGAGACCGCCTGGGAACACCAGAAGCTGTAGGCTTGGGAGAAGGACCTGGCAACCCCCTCCCAAAAATCAATCTGCCATTGAAAACCCTATGAACAGCAGAGAAGCACTGACAATAGTGTTTCCCCTGTTGTACAGAGGGTCGCTATGAGTCGGATACCGACTTGACGGCACCTAACAACAACAACAACAATCTCCTGATAAAAAAAATAAAAAGGGGTTGGGGGTGCTTCTCAGTGGCAAAGCACTTGCAAAGTATGTACAAAGCCCTCGTTTCTACCCTCAGTGCAGGACAAAGAGAGACAGAGAGACAGAGAGAGAGAGGAAGACTGCTGGGTTTTACATAAGTTAGGAAGAGTTTCTGAAGAAAATTCGGCCATATAGAACCACATAAGATAATAATATGCCAAATTATGTTATGATGGGCTAGATAATATACCAAATTATGTTATGATTGGCTAGATAAAAAATAAAGAAAACAAAAGAGAAAAAGGGAAAACAAGGCAGAAGCTATGAAAGCACTCAATATAGAGAAAAATATCCATTCTGGAAGGGAACAACCCAACTCAAGAAGAATACTCAACATGAATTCATTACTCCTCAGTCATATATACTGTAATAAGGAATATGACTTTAATTTTAAAAATCACTGAGACAAAAGAATAAAAGAACAGCATGAGATAAAGGTGGAAATAATCCTACAGGGACAAATTGTGAAGCAAAAACTTCTTTCACATCCAACAACTTAGAAAAACAAACAAGCAATGAAATAGATGCAACTTGGTATCAAATTATTTTGAGGGATAGTTTGATATAATCATAATGAAAGTTGACAGAAAGAACAAGGAATTTAGAACAATTAAAGAGTAAATGACCAAACAACCTAACAGAAGGATTGCTAGTATCCTTGAAGTAAAGAGTTAACTACAATAAAGAACAGAAACTATTTATAAATGTAATACAGGAACATTTCTCTAAGGTGAAAGGATTCAACTTTCAATCAAAAAGATGTACTATTTTCCAATAATGGGAAGAGAAAGCAGGTATTTAGGCTTGTGATTGCTAACCAAAGTTGAAGGATTTAAAAATAATTGATTAGATATCCAGAAAGAAAAATTCAATCAACTCTAGTGGTTTTTTTAAAAATTGGATTTTCCTTTGCAACATTCAATGGTAGAGGACAATCAAGTAATAGTCACAAAGTTCTGAAGGAAAGAGAATGTGACCCCAAAATATTACACCCCTTCAAAATGTCATTTAAGTATAATGGAAAGGTGGACATTCTCAAATATCCAAGAACTCAAGAATGTGGTACGCATGCATGAAATCTTTTTGAAAAATGCCAGCTCTAGCTGATCAAGAATTGAATCAAAATTTTAAAAGTCAGTGATAGAAATGCCGAGGCAAAAACAGCACATAATTTAAAACTTATAAATTATTTATATCTGGAATCTTTCTTTCTTTTTTCTTTTCTTTTCTTGTGTACGTGTGTGCGCACGTGCATGTGTCTGTGTGTGTGTGTGTGTGTGTGTGTGTGTGTGTGTGACAGAGTCTCTCTGTGTAGACCAGGCTGACCTTGAATGTGTGTGCCAGACTCCCAAGTGTTAGGATTGCAAGTGTGTACCACCACACCAGACCCTATCTGGAATTTCCCATGTAATGTGGACAGTGGTTGACCAGAAGTAGATGGAACCACACAAAGTGAAATCATGAATAAAGATAATCCTGTAGTATATATGGGATGCAGTATTATTTGAGGCATCTGACATCCATGGGGGGTTTTTGAAAGAATAGCCTGTGGATAAGGCAGGACCCCTGGAACTACCTGTTAATGGATTTCAATGGTCTTTTTCTCAATGCCAATGACTCAGGAGGCAGAGGCAGGAGGATCATAAGTTTGAGGCCACAAGTAGCTTGCATAACCTAGAGAGACCCTATCTCAAAATAAAAAGTAAAACCTGGGCTAGGGGTGTGGCTCAGTGGAACAGCACTTTCAAAAGCATGTGTGAGGCCCTGAGTTCAAGTTCCTAGTTCTAGAAGGGAAAAAAAAATCTTTTTCTCCCTAATCTTTGCACAGGAGTCAGATACGTTGTTGTTAGGTGCCATCAAGTAAGGAATAATAGCAAGCATTTATTGAGTTATGGGTTACCATACATGTACTGCTTTATATTCTTTACACATATTAATTTATCTAATCCTGTCAATGCCTACAACCATAGCACCCTAGCATCCTATCCTGCCTGATCTTGGAAGCTAAGCAGGGTTGGTCTGGTAAGTCCTTAGATGGGAGACCACCTGGAAATACCAGATGCAGCAAGCTAGGGAGAAGGACTTGGCAACTCACTCCTGACATAATCTTCCACTGAAAACCCTATGAATAGCAAAGAAGCACTGATATAGAGCCAGGCATGGCACAGTGGCAGGGAGTGTTTCCTTCTGTTGTACAGAGGGTTGCTATGAGTCAGACTGGACTGGACAGCACATAACAACAACAACAACAATCCTGTCACTAACATCATAAAGAAAAGCTTATTACTAGCCCCATTTTACCACAGAGGAAATGAAACACAGAGTCATTAATATAACAAGCACTTCTAAACCACTTTTGCTAAAAATCATTGACTCCTCACTTGAGCCCACAAGTGTCCTGTTCCAGATGCTAAGAGGCATTTGAAAGTTTCCAGTCCTTCTAAATCTGCAGTCACCTTGAATTCAGGGAACATTGATCAATAAACACCTTTTGACAAGGGACTGAAACTATCCCTCAGCAGATAACTTCTTGGAAGTACTGCACAGAGCTAGAATTGAAGTAATGGTCAGCCAGACCACACCTGGACTAGACTGCTTAAATGCACATGCCTCTTGCACCTTCACCAAATTCTTCCTCCAATTAAACCTAAAGCTCATGTCAGTTCCCCAAAGATGCCCTTGGGGTCACTGGATCCCTTTATCTGTTCTTCTTCCCACTATGCACATTGATTAATCTCCCTTCTTTGTCTTTCACCACTAATTATCTCCCTAATTGGCACCTTTGGGAACATGCCTAGCCTGTTGGGTTTCTCAGAGCTGGGACTTTGGCCTAAAACTCTGGTAACAGTAACTCACTCACTCAGTGTCCCAAAGCTAGAGAGTCACAGAGTCAGAATCCATACCCAGAGAGTCTGGCTGCACAGCTCATGTACTTCTCCCCAGCCCTTTCCTGTTACCCAGCAAGCATGTTTTGTGGACAGGATGAGGCAATACTATGGGGCGGGCAGAAACCTGGCAAATTTAAGTGTGTATGCTCTTGTCCTCAGCCAAGACATTTGGTTTCTATTTCTTTAAATAAACTTAGTGCAGCCAACCCAAAGTGCTTCTGTGGGTCACTATGGAGCATGCTAAGCCCAGGCTGTAGAGAGAGAAAGCAATGGCCAGTATCCTCAACTCCCTATGGCAAAGAACCATTCATCTGATGGTCAGCAATCCTTTGAGTTCCATTTTTTTCTTATCATTGACTTTTAAGTAATAGGATACAGAAAAAAAAAATCCTGAGTTACTTTGTTTATTCATGTATCAGTCCAACATACAGATCCACTTGGAAATATCTATAATTATGCCGACAAATAATCATTTTTATTTCTGAATGGTGGGATTTGGGGATCACAGCCCTGCAATGTGAGGTCCAGAAGGCATGGCCACCTGACCTTCGCCACTTGAGCAGGATGCCCTGCTATTTTCCCTTCTCCCCAGCCTGAGGTGGGTAGATTGTGGAGAAGGGCAGTAGTGGACACTGGGGGCAGCAGTGCTACTTCTAGCTCTTCCTAATACACCTCAGCAAAGCAGCCATACCTAGGTGGGCAGCAATCCTGTCAGATCTCTGAAGGTAAGCAGGGTTGGGCCTAGTTAGTACTTGGCTGGGAGACTGCCTGGGAACACCAGGTGCAGTAGGCTTGGGAGAAGGACCCTGCAACCCACTCCTCCAAAACAATCAGCCATTGAAAAAACTATGAATAACAGAGAAACTCTGACAATAGTGTTTCACCTGTTGTACAAAGGGTTACTATGAGTCAGATACCAAGCTGGTGACAACCTAACAACAACAATAATTGTTTTCAAGCATTTGCCCCAGGATTCAGAGCAATAGAAAAGCCCTCCTCTGTCTGTTGGGTAGCAATGGTAAGAAGGGGGAGAAGTGCTAGCTAAACCCTGAGCTGGAAAAGATAAGCTTAGGGAAGCAAACCAAGGCCAGATCTCAAGTTGTTATTGTTGTTAGGTGCTGTTGAGTTGGTATCCGACTCATCGAGACCCTCTGTATAACAGGGGAAACACTATTGTCAGTGCTTCTCTGCTGTTCATAGGGTTTTCAATGGCAGATTGATTTTTGGGAGGGGGTTGCCAGGTCCTTCTCCCAAGCCTATAGCTTCTGGTGTTCCCAGGTAGTCTCCCATCCAGGTACTAACCAGGCTCGACCCTGCTTAGGTTCCGAGATCTGACGGGATCGGATGCCACAGGGCTACGGCTGCAGGCCTGATCTCAAGTAGGTGGACCCAATCCTGAGTTTTAAGGGGTGCCACTGCTGTGTTCTACTCACCATTAGACCCTCTTCCTCTAGCAAGGGTCCAGAGCCCTGTGGGCTAAACTTGTCAATGGCTCCACTCTCCTCTTCCCCAGAGCCCTGGTCACAGGTGGGGCTTTCCAGGAGTAGATAAGTAGACACTAACATACTGTGTTTAATAGGAATCAACACTTCTGAAAGCACAAGGGAGAAAGTAGAGTCTGCCTCAGGAACAGGAAGAACTCTGGTGCAGGCTGACCAAAGCTCAGGAGCCTCTCACAGAGCTCTGGAATGAGGCTGGCCTCTCTGTGTCTCAGATCAAGTGCAGAGGCCTGGGGCTTGGCTTCCCCCTTCACTAAGTCACCAGATACAGACAGTAGGCTCACATTGGAAGCCACTCTACAGCTGAGGCAGAGTGTACAAGAGCTCCACTGGTATCCCTGCAGCTGTGCATCAGGCCTTCCCCTGCAGAGGAACCCAGATGACCCACCTCCAGAGTGACGCCATCCACCCACTCCACTCAACCCCCTGAGATCCTGGTCAGGCCTATTCCACCCTGCCAGCCTCACCCACCTCTGCAGCCCGAGGAGGTTTGCCAGCAGGGCCTCAAAGAAAGAAACAGGAAGAACTTTAGATTTAGGAAATGCTATTTATCTGAAATTGTAGCCCCAGGCATCCATAATTAAGAAGGCGAATTGACTTCTAAAGAAATTGCATAATGCCTTCTCTGCTAAAAGATATTTGGGGCATTTTTCTGCCATTGTACCTTGTACCTGACTCCCACTGCTATATCAATCCATCTAAAATAAAGACAATAGGGATTTCCTGAGTATAGAACATCCCTTTCTTAACCCATATTTGGGGCTGACACTGACCAGGCCTGCCTTTGCCTTGAAAAGTTGAATTAAGCTAGAGATGAGGATGGAAAAATAGTTTATATGCTTATGTGCTTGAGGATGATGTTTAGAATCCAGAATCCAGTCCATTACCAGGTGCCTAGCAGGAGTTACACAAATGTTTGTTGCATGAAACTGCTGTACAAATCTGATTGCATCATAAAATTTATCTGAAGTCATGACAGTTTTCAGTGAACCACTCACTCTCACTCATTAAATTCACCTAAAAATGGTAAGCCCCTTGGTTTAGCTCAGTTGGTAGAGTGCTGCTCTGCATTCTCTGAGGCACTGGGTTTGATCCCCAGCACTACAAAATGGAAGAAGGACATGACAATCCACTGCCAAAGCAATCCTAAAAAAATCAGCCATTGAAAACCCTCTAAGGATTGCTATGAGTTCTACCTGATTCAATGGCACCTAATGACTAACGTCATGACCCACGAAATGCACTTACCTAAAGCCTACAGCCATACCACTGTGGTGTCCGATTCTGTCCGTTCTCAGAAGCTAAACAGGGTCGGGCCTAGTGAGTTCTTGGGTGACAGACTATCTGGGAACACCAGGTGCTATAGGCTTGGGAGAAGGACATGGCAACCCATTCCCAAAAACTCATCACCCATTGAAAACCCCATGACTAGCAGAGAAGCACTGACAATAATGTTCTGCCTGTTGTATGTAGGGTCACTATGAGTTGGACACCAACTAGATAGCACCTAACAACAACAACAAAAATAGTAAAGTAGGTTTTATCTTTAGGAAGGTGCACAAACAGGCTTTTAGAGACTAAGAGAATAAGGAAGGAACAGAAAAACTTCCAGAAGGGCAGTTTCTGACCTCAAATTATCACAGAAAGTCATAAATATGTAAAACTTATGTGAAAAAGCTCTTGCCTAATTGGTAATAATATGGATGCCATTGCTTATCATTTGTTAGTCTTTGTTTACAGAGTAAACATTTTCTTGTTACTTTAATCACGCGATCCAGTGAGGACAAATGAGGTGAGATGTCGATGCCTCACACTTGAGGTGACATGACTGCAATCCTTGTCCCCATAACAAATGGGGGTTTGTACTTCACTACAGAGAGGAGAGGGAAGGAGGGAAGAGGTGGTGAAGTCTGAGGATAGATTCAATTTCCTCAGGCAGGAAAGAAAAGCATTCATTTGTGCAGTCACTTATCCAACTGAGAGGTGCCAAGTACCTTTGTGTTAGGCATGATCCTAGCTGGGGTTCGTCTGTGAAAAACGTAAGTCAAGATTCCTGGCCTCATGGAGCTTGCATTCTAGTAGAAGGGACAGACAAGAAAAATATACAGTCTATTGGAATGTGTTTAGTGTTGTAGAAAAACACTAAAAAAATAGAGTGCAAATGTGATCGAGATTGGGGGAGTACTGTGGGGTGGAAAGAAGCAAGCATGTTGTCAGCATAAATACAATGGCCAAGATAGGTAGGTGTCATTGAAGAAATGAGATGAAGCCAAATCTTACAGGGAATGAAGGGCCTGGACATCTAACTAGACATGGCAGTCCCAGTGCTAGGGCAAGGCCTGAGACAGGGACCTGCCAGGTATAGTCTCTCCAGGAACCAAGTTGGGGGTAGTTCAGGGTGGGTTTAGGAGTGAGCAAGGGCCCTAGGAGCACAGACAGGTCACCTTGAACATAGAGAGGGACATCCCTAAGAGAAAGTCCCACCACAGTTCTGTGTGGCTGGTATATAGGAATCTGTTCCAGGGTAGTGTGTAATTTTAATATAACTTCATGATAAATGGAGAAAAGATTAATATTGTCCAAGACTTTGCTTACTTGTTTCTACAACTAACATCTATGGAAGGAGCAGTCAAGAAATTAAAAGGTGCATTGCTCTGGGAAAAGCTGTTGCAAATGACCTCTTTAAAGTATTGAAAAGTAAACATGTCACATTGAACATGAAGGTGCTCCTGACTCATGCCATAATATTTTCAGTTGCATCATACAGTTGTGACACCTGGGCATTGAATAAGAGAGACAGGAGTAAACTCGATGCTTTTGAATTGTGGTGCTAGAGACAAATATTGAATGTGTCATGGACTGCCAAAAGAACTAACAGATCCATCCTAGAAGAAGTGCAACCACAGTGCTCCTTGGAAGCAAGGATGGCTAGACGGTGTCTTACATATTTTGGACATGTCAGGAGGGACCAATCCCTGGAGAAGGACATCATGTTTTGGAGAGTGGCAGATCAACAAGAAAAAAGAAGACCCTCAACTAGATGGGTTGACATAGTATCCGCAGCAATGGGCTTAAACATAAAAAAAGAAAGAAAGAAAGAAAGAAAGAAAAATCATGTGCCTGGCACAGAGTCAAGGGAGTGTTTTGTTCTGTTGTACACAGGATCACTATGAGTCAGACCCAAATCAAGGGCACCTAACAACAAGTCTCACAGGTTGTTACTGGGGGTTACATAAGACAGATGCTTTTCCAGGTTAGAGAAATTCAAAAGAATGCATGTCTAGACCTTTCTGTCTGATTTTAACCTGTAACAAAGATTAAGAAGAAATATTTAAAATATAGAGCAGAAAAGAAATATTCTACTTGTCCTCTTATTTTTGCCTAATTAAGTTTTTAAATATATATTACATGGGTAGGATATTGGCTTCAAAGGATGCAAAATGGTGGGAATTGCATCTGCCCCCTCATATGCTCACTGGCTCAACAGCTTCCCTCCCACAGGAGCAGCACGATCTCAGCTGGTTGTGCAACCTCCCTGAGGTACACACTTAGGATAGTACCTCTGTAGCTTCTTTTACAAGCTAACTGTATTTCTTAGTCCACAATTCGTATGTTGAAGTCCTAGCTCCTGACACTTAAGAATGTGACTGATCTACATTTGGAAACAGTGGCTTTAAAGAGGTGATTGAGGTTAAATATTGTCATTAAGGTAGACTTTACTCCAACATAGCATCTTTATAAGAAAACATTAGGACGCAGACACACAGAGGAGAAACCTTGACCTCTGGGCTTGCCCCCACACTGAGACTGTCCTCTCCAGACGTCTAGAGCCTTCATCCTCTGGAAAATTTTGCTCTGTGTTACTTCTTCAAGGACACCTACCTCACTCGGCCATTATATTTATAGTGACAGCCTGTTAGCCTCTCTCTACCTCACTTCACTCCTTCAGTTGTGATCCTATTCAGTGCTCTACTTTCTTTGTAGTTGTCTACAGCACTTATTACCCTCCAAAACAGTGAAGACACCAGGAAGAGAGAGCCATCTACAGACAAGAAGAGAGAAGCCTCGGAGATAAAAAGAAAAAAAAAAGAAAGAAAGAAAGAAAAAAGAAAAGAAAAGAAAAGAAAAGTAAAGAAAAAAGAAAAAGTAAGGACACCTTAATCTTGAACTTTTAGCCTCCAGAATTGTTAGAAATAAATAAAGTTCTCTTGGTAAGCCACCTAGTCTCTAGTCCTTTGTTTTGAAGTACTTTGGCAGCCATAGCAACCAACTATTACACATTACACTTATGTAAACCTTATATGGGCTGGGATTTAGCTCAGTTGGTAGAGCGCTGCACTGCAGTCTCTGAGGTCCCGAGTTCAATTCCCAGCACCACAAAAATGGGAGAAGGGCCTGGCAATCCACTTCCAGGCAATCCCGAAAACAGTCAGCCATTGAAAACCCTATGAGGGTTGCTATGAGTCGGATACTGACTCGAGGGCACCTAACAACAACAGCAACAACAAACCTTATATATTAAAGGGATATATATTCCTGTTGTTGTTGTTGTTGGTAGGTGCCGTCGAGTCGAGTCCAACTTATAGCGACCCTATGTACAGCAGATCGAAACACTTGTCAATTCTGTGCCAGGCAAACGATCTTATTGATGTTTAAGCCCATTGTTGCAGACACTGTGTCAATCCATCTGGTGGAGGGTTTTCCTCTTTTGCGTTGACCTGCCACTCTCCCAAACATGATGCCTTTCTCCAGGTATTGATCTCTCCTGACTACATGTCCGAAATATGTCAGATGCTGTCTGGCCATTCTGGCTTCCAAGGAGCACTCTGATTGTACTTCTTCTAGGACAGATTTGTTGGTTCTTTTGGCAGTCCATGGTATATTCAATAGACGTCCCCAGCACTACAATTCAAAGGCATCAATTCTTTTTCTGTCTCTCTTGTTCAATGTCCAGCTTTCACAACCATATGATGCCACTGAAAATACCATGGGGTGAGTCAGAAGCACCTTTGTCTTCAATGTGACATCTTTGCTTTTCAATACTCTAAAGAGATCTTTTGCCACAGCTTTTCCTAGAGCAATGCATCTTTTGATTTCTTGGCTGCTGCTTCCACGGGTGTTGATCATAGAGCCAAGCAAAGCAAAATCTTGGACAAGCTCAATCTTTTCTCCATTTATTGTGAAGTTGCGTGCTGACCCAGTTGTAAGGATTTTTGTTTTGTTGATGTTTAGTCATAACCCATATTGAAGGCTATGATCTTTGATCTTCATCAGTAAATGTTTTAAATCCTCCTCACTTTCAGCAAGCAGAGTGTTGTCATCTGCATAATGCAGGTTATTAATGAGTCTTCCTCCAATCTTCATGCCACGTTCTTCCTCATAAAGTCCAGCTTCTTGGATTATTTGCTCAGCTTATAAATTACAGAGATAGGGTAAAAGTATACAGCCCTGACGCACACCTTTCTCAACCCTAAACCACTCAGTGTTTTCTTGTTCTATTCGAACAACTGCCTCCTGGTTCGTGTACAGATTTCTCATGAGCACAATTAGGTGTTCTGGTATTCCCATTTTCCAAAGTGTTATCCATAACTTGTTATAATCCACACAATCAAATGCTTTTGCGTAGTCAATAAAACATAGATAGACATCTTTTTGATATTCTCTGCTTTCAGCTAATATCCACCTGACATCAGCAATGATGTCCCTAGTTCCCTGCCCTCTTCTGAATCCCACTTGATTTTCCGGTAATTCCCTGTCTGTACACTGCTGCAGTCGCTTCTGAATGATCTTTAGTAGAATTTTGTTGGTGTGTGATATTAATGATATTATCTGATAGTTTGCACATTCAGTTGGATCCCCTTTTTTGGGAATAGGCACAAATATGGATCTCTTCCAGTCAGTTGGCCAAGTAGTTGTTTTCCAAACCTGTTGGCATAAACACGTTAACTCCTCCAGTGCTTCATCTGTTTGTTGAAGCATCTCTATTGGTATCCCATCAATTCCTGGAGCTTTGTGTTTCACCAGTTCTTTCAAGGCAGCTTCCACTTCGTCCTTCAACAACATTGGTTCCTCTTCATATGCAACTTCTTGGAATGGTTGGTCATCTACCAATTCTTTCTTGTATAATGACTCTGTGTATTCTTCCCATCTTCTTTTCATGTTTCCTACATCATTTAATATTTTCCCTGTAGAATCTTTCACTACTGCCACTCGAGGCTTGAATTTTTTCTTCACTTCCTTAAGCTTGAGAAACATGGAGCGTGTTCTTCCCTTTTGGTTTTCTGCCTCCAGCTCCTTGCACATGTCATTATAATATTTGTTTTTGTCTTCTCGATCTGCCTTCTTAAATCT
>VMDO01002161.1:0-110456 GCA_007922755.1 Pedetes capensis
GGCTCACTAATTTTGAAATTAGCATCACTCAAATCTTTAGAACAAGCATAAGCCACAGAAAGACTCTTTGCCAGAATATAACATTCACAGGTTCTAGTCCAATTCCCAATAAAGTCCTCATTTTCCTCTCAAACTCCTTGAGCCCCATCTTTACTGTGCATTTCTGTAGGCATTCTGGTCTTCTGAGCCTTCTCTAGAACTGCTACTCAAGCTCTGTTTACAGTAGACCTTTGGGGAATATTATAGAGTCATACTATAACACATTCTGTTCATGATTTCAGAGAGTAAAAATGAATATTAGAATATAAATTCTACAAATTAATAAAGATGTATGACCTCCAATTCATAACCAATTTTGTAATGTGCTATATCATTAAACAAAAGTAATTTAAAACTGCCAATTTTGCTTCAGTCTGGTTTTCTTACATATTATCTCTCATAATCCCATAATATGTATTTTTTTCTTTACCTTTATATCATTCTGTGAAATTTATACATGTCACCTTTAAAGGTGCTTTTTAAACATCTGTTATTTTCCTCCCCTTCCCATAAAAATGCTTTCTTTCTTTTCTGTCCTAGAGAGTTAAATATTTAGGGCTACTTATTTTCTGAAAGCTCAGTTTCAACCTGTTAAAAGAGTGTTGAAATACTATATATGCATTTATGCAAGACTAGATTGCATTATTTTTGAATAAATGCTTAAGTGTAAAGTCTAACTTGCATATTGACTTCATAGTGTTTTGAGTTATATCTAATTCCATAAAATGAAATAAACCTATTAGTTCATACTAATGCAGTTGGACAGGAAAAAAAAAAGTTCAGGATACTAAGAAGATCATTGAATTATTGCCCTAAAAGGAAAAATAAAGAACCAGAGAAGATTAAGAAGCTGTCCGTCAGCAATCCAGCAATCTAGAGGGACAACAGAGCTAAGGAATTCACTGATTCCCAGCCTGCCCTGAATAGGACCCTCTGTAGCCCCCAGCAGGCATAGGACATAATACAGGAGAACAAGTCTCCCTCACAGCCTCCATGGCATTTCAGCTCCCAGGCCTCAAGCCATATAATGAGCTCATCTATCATCTGTTTAGCTTTGGAGCCAGCAGGCTATTGACTGCATCCAGACTCCAGAGACTGGGATGTTCTTTCCAGATCTGCTGACAGATCACCCTGTGACCTTGACTAGCCAATATCACTCAATGCTTCAAAGTAAGTAGAGAATAAGAAACAGCCTGCAAGAAGCCTGCTTCACTAGTGTTAGGAAACGGAGTGAAATCTTCCTTTCAAGTTCATGCAAGCTCTGAAGGAAGGAAGATGCTTGGTCAGGGTAAGGTGTATTTTCTCATCTGCAGTACTCAGAATGATGGAAATAAAAGCTCTCTACTCCTCCTAAGGCTCCTGAGTTTCCATTGCCCCAAACAGCACATACAAACATGTCACAAATATATGTGTGACCATTTCAATGGAATCAATGATGTCACTGATAATAAACAGAGGAGCGGAATATTTTGATTATTATATTTACTGATAATAGTCTTATATTTGTGCTTTTTTATCCTTTTTTTGTGTGTGTGTGAGACAGATTTTTGTCTCACCATGTAGCTCAGATTGGCCTCAAACTCATGGTCTTTCTGCCTTAGCCTCCTGAGTGCTTGGATTATAGGCATGTACCTATAGTCCCACATTTTTAATAGTTGTAAGCTTTGGTTATAGACATTTTTCCAAAATGAGAAAGAATTTAGTCTGAGGACTAATAACATTCATGAATAAAAAATTCAAATGATACACATAATAAAATGATTCTGAATTTCATCACCCAGAAGTAAGCATTATCAACTTTTTGGTGACTTATTGACATCTTTGGTGTGACACATTCACAAGACATATATACACATATTCATATCTCGAGATAGGTTTAAATCCATAGACACTTACCAATGTACCAACCTGTCTAAGTACATGTGGGCTTATAATCTTTCTTATTTTTCCCTGTTGTTGAGGACATGTATTCTTTTTCAATGATAAGTAGATTAACAGTGTGGTTTATACCATGGCTACATTGTGTGCAGTAGCCAGAATATACACTGTTATACCGCACTCCATTACTGATAGCTGTTTAAGAGCATTCCAGAAAAAAAAAATTCAACCTACAGAAAGGGGCTCTAGCACTATTCAGAAAGATCAGACCTTTTGCAATAACCAAAAGACAAGGAAATTAAAGGGGTATTGTAACATAAATAAGAACATAAAATATACAGAAATATGGTGAAAGAAGGCCAACATATTAATATATTTCCAAGTTAATCTTTCATAACTTATCTTTATATATGCAATATATCTTTATCTTGTATCTTTATCTTATATCTTGTACTTCATGTACAAGTTGAAAAATTAAAAATTACAAAATTCTACATTCTCAGATTGTAGTCATTGAAGATAACACAGCTCCAAATGTACCCCCTGCCCACTAAGTTATGTCATTTCCTTTTTTTCATTTATTTATTTATTTATTTATTTATTTACTTATTTATTTATTTTTGTGGTACTAGGGGTTGAACCCAGGGCCTGGCTCTTGCATTGCATGCTTTGCAAGTGCTATACCACTGGGCTGCAGCTCCCCAGCCCCCCCTCCTTTTTTTTTTTTTTAGTTTTTGAGACAGGGTCTTGCTAAAGTACATAGACTGCCTCTGGTCTCGAACCTGAGATCCTCCTGCCTCCGCCTCCTGAGCTGCTTGGATTACAGGTGTGCTCCACCACACACAGCAATTTATGTCATTTCTAAAACTCCTTTTAATAACATTCTATGTTTCTGAATGTGCTGTCATCTTGTCAAAAATTGAAATTAAAGAAATATTCCTTTATTATAGCCAATTATTTGAAACTGAGGGGGCTGCTGTGTCCCGTAAAGCCTTCAGCGTCCTGTTGTCACTGGCCCCTTCAGAGAATGGCTGGCTCTGCATACACTACCCCTGCCCCTACACTCATCACCGCTGCTGTCCCATACTCCTGGATGACACTGTGTTTCTCCTATAGCCTCCTGCACTTAGGATCAAATGCAAACCATCCCTCTATTAAACTCTCCTTGAATTACCTATTTTAAACACATCATCTGTTTCCTGTTGGGACCCTGACTGAACCATATGCACAATAATAATTTTGTCACAATATGGTAAAAGTTGAGACTTTTGTGGTTCTTGTTTTCATCACAAATTTAGTTGTTAGAAAGCTTAAGACGTTATGTGAACAGTAGTAATTTTTATAGACAGTATACATATACTAGAAAGAGAAAATTTGAAAAATGATCTTATTGGTCTCAGACACATTTTGAAATATTTTTAAACTGTTAATGCTTTTCTGATCATGCTTGAAAGGAATAAATTTCTTCAGGCTCATAGTTTGTAGTGGCAAACAATTAGTTCTGGAAAATTAGGACCATACATAACACATTTAGTAAACCTTGTGTGTATCTAAGTGATAAATGCATAATTTTGAGAAGTGTACCTTTTCTCTTATTTGTAATTTTTCTTATTTGTACAGTCTTGTCATATTTGCATTAGAGTGGAGTTCCAATAGCTAGCATCAATGGAATATTTAATATCTTCTATTCCCCATGTTAAGTACAAATATAAATAATTCTATAATCCTCCAACAGTCTTATGACATAGGTACTATTATTGCCATTTATTTCAGATGAGGCCATACAGCAGGTATGAGGCAGAATGTGAAATATTTCAAAACACAGGTGTCAGGTGTAAGAGACTGAGAAAGATTCATTAGAAATAAAGAAATCTTTGTGATATGTAATATTTTATGTCTTGTTTTCATTACTGGGAGTTGAATCCAGGGACTTGCCTTGTACATGCTAGGCAAATGTTCTACAATTGAGCTGCACTCCCAGATCCTTTTTTATGTTCTATTTTGCAACAAGGTCTTGCTAAGTTTCATAGTTTGCCTCTAACTTTGAACCCATATTCTTACTGCTTCAGCCTCCAGAGTCACTAGGACTATAGGCATGAACCATGGTAACTGACTATTTTATGTCTTTTTATAACACCCTTCCTTCCTGTATATCAATCTATTTCTTTGTAATGCTAACTAACATTCTCAGTTAGGAGAAAACTTGATAATTCTTGAGCTAAGCCCCTTCCAAATCTTACCAGCCACAAAAGACTAAGGCATGCAATGAAGTAAAATCTTCAAAAGCTGCTACTTTAGGTTTAAATCTGGAGATAACAAGTGGCCAAATAAGTAGCACATTGGCTCAAGTGGTAAACATTGCTTTTAAAATATTAGGCCAGAAGGACTAGCTTTTAAGGGAGTATTGGCCAGATTTATGTATCCTTACCAGCCCAAATATCCTTTACATCTCACTGGGCCTTTCTCTCATACACAAGACAGAACACTCCCTAATACACACCAATAACATATTAAGTTCTTGTATTTGGCATGCACTACAGCAATCACTTTGTTTGCATTTTCTCGCTGAAAATTCACAACTTCTAGAATAGGTACCAGGCTGGGATTTAGCTCAGTTGGTAGAGCACTGCGCTCCAGTCTCTGAGGTCCTGAGTTTGATTCCCAGCACCACAAAATGGGAGAAGGACATGGCAACCCTCTCCCAAGGCAATCCCGAACAGTCAGCCATTGAAAACCCTATGAGTGTCACTATGAGTCAGACTGGACTCAATGGCACATAACAACAAAAATAGGTACTATTATTATCCTTCTTACATAGATATTGTTGTTCAATGCTGAAAAGACCCCTAAATCCAAATGTACTTATAAAGTCTAAAATGACAAAGTAAAATGCTGTCTTTTATTATTTATTTATTTATTTTGCAGTACTTGGGGGTTAAATTCAGAGCCACCTTTATGCTAGGCAAGTACTCTACCACTAAGCAGCAACAACAGTGGCATGTTCAACTCAACTTCTTTCAAAGAAATTTCAGTGGGCAGCTATAGAAATTCACCTTTTACCACTAATTTAAGGATCCAGTTACTATTAAGCTGTAGCTTTAAATTATAATATATAAATCTTAGTCATTCTTGATTTTGTGTATTAACAAAAATACATTTAGGGTCTAAGTTTAGCTCTATTACTCACTACTCTTTCCTCTGGTCCTACTAAATTAGCAGCAATCTGATCCCACCTTTCTTTGTTACACTCAGGCCCACATAAATGCTGTTATAATTACTTCTGCTTTCTCATCTTTATGATTTCCCTTTTCTAATTATATTACAACTCAGAGAAATGGTCATGTCTTCTAATTAGCCATTCTCTATCACCAAGGTTGCCTCTACCTTGAAACACTCACACTTCCAGGCTTTATTATAATTATCTGTGTATCCATAAGGTTTTTTTTTCTTTTTTTTAAGAGAGGGGATTTTATTCTGTTTATCTGGCACAACATTTAGAAGATTTCCAAAACCTGTTTAGTGAATGAAAGACCAACTAAATTAGTTCAAGGAAAGAAAATTTCAACTCTAGGAATAATGTTTTAAAGATAAGGCTATAAACCAAGGCACCAAGCTAAGCATTGGTATAAACACATCTAACAGAGGTAAATAATATAGTTAGGAGGATGGCTTACTGTAATATACTGAGTTCAGAATGAACTCACATCAGTTCAAAATGGTACTGGAATGCAGACAATGGGGCAAAATTTCTGACTACAGAAGTAGTAACGATGAGAGTAGAACTAAATCATCATAATGTATTTAAAAGGATTTGTTTCATAAGAAATTTCATTATGTAAACTTTTTTGTTTGCCAGAGCTGTTTCCCAGAAGGAAGCCACCGGATCAACATCTAGGCCTTTCTTTGAATGTACATACTCATGATATCTCTCTCTCTCTCTCTCTCTCTCTTTCTCCTCAATGATTAAAAAATATATATATCCTGATTTTAAGAACTGAAATGTGAATGGTATCTCATAGTCAACATCAGCTGTTAAATCAAACTGCAGATAACATGACATCTTCACTTTTGGCAAAGCATCTTAATATCAATGAAAGATGACAAAACATTATTACAAGTATTAAGACAGATGGCAAAAGATTTCAGGCCAGCAGAAAAGTCATAAAAATATACTGGATATTTACAAAGAAGACTGGTTTTAAAAATGGTGAAAAGTAAATTGTGGCACTGTTAGTGGCATTTTAACAGTGTGTCACTGTGTAGTCAAATAAGGGAAGTCCGCTCTGAAAAGACATGTCACCTGTCACTTCAGATATTTGTTTGCATTTCCAAGATTTCTTTTCCAATGCCAAGCATGGCTGGAATTAAATTCAGGCCGTCATTCCTCACAGTAATTGGTTTGCTAATTCTGTAGCACAACTTTTGGCTTCAGCTCAGCAGTTGGCCTAAGGTTATAAACTGTACTATTTATTAAGGCTTATTAAGACTGCTGTCAGCTGTAATCATATTGTTCCTCCACACAAAACCCTCAGTGGCTCCCTGTTGCCTTCCTAATTAAGTGTGCACTCCTTATCTCAGTATTCAAAAGCCCTTCACAATACATTGGTAACCTTCCTTTCCAGTATGTATTCTTACCACTCCTCCAAAGGTTGCTGTGGTCAAATCAACTACTTGGTTTTCAAACACCCTTTCTGATTTTCTCCTTTACCCATGTGGTACTGTTTAGAATCCTCTTTCTGTGTCCCATCATTACTATCCCATCCCCACTCTTCTGTCTCATAAGAAAAGTTTACCAAGCTTCCCAGTGTATCTCAAAAGTATGTTGTCTCTTTAAGAATTGAAGTGGTACAGATGGGAAGAATAACAGCTTTGGGTAAGATAGACTTGATTTTGAATTCTAGCTTTTTCTCCTCCTTGCTAGATGAACTTGAGCATGTTAAATGAGACCTCACATCTAACATTCCTGTCATAATGTCTGTCACAGGGTAGAAAATCAATATACATTGCCTTCCTTTTCCTTGATTTCTCCAATGCAGCACAATTTCCTCCCTCATTGGATTATATATGATGGAAACCACTCCAATTCTGTCATCTGGGAGGTATTCACGGTCTCTCAGCACTGCTCATGTTGGAAATTTAGCTCTTTCATCAGGGATAAATCATTGACAGCATATTTACAAGCCAAACACGAAGAAGACATTAACCTCAGAAAACATTCTCCAAAGTATCACAAATAAGATTATTAAGTTCGGAAATTTAACATACTTCCTTTGTTCCTTATTTAGACTTACAAAATGTTATTGGGGACCAGCACTGTGTAATATTAACAATAACAATAACAATAAAATTATAAGATACTAAATTTAAAGTTGGGCTGGGATTTAGCTCAGTGGGTAGAGCGCTGCGCTGCAGTCTCTGAGGACCCGAGTTCAATTCCCAGCACCACAAAAATGGGAGAAGGGCCTGGCAATCCACTCCCAAGGCAATCCCGAAACAGTCAGCCATTGAAAACCCTATGAGGGTCTCTATGAGTCGGATACCGACTCGACGGCACCTAACAACAACAACAACAACAACAAATTTAAAGTTAGATATAGCACTAGCTACATTTTAATTCTGTTTTGTTACTTACCATATGGTAACTAGAGTATGCAATGAGAACTGGGTCTGCTTTAGAAAACTAGAAAATATACAATCAAGAATATTTTCTATATTGTTGTTGCTGTTAGGTGTTGTCGAGTTGGGTCCAACTCACAAAGACCCCATAGGGTTTTCAATGTCTGATTGGTTCGGGGATGCCACATCCTTCTGTTTTTGTAGTGCTGGGGATCAAACTCAGGTCCTCAGAGAGTACAGAGCAGCACTCTACCAACTGAGCTAAAACTTAGACCATCATAAAATGAGTTTACTGAAAATGGGACTCATATAATGAAGGCAACATACCAGTGAAAGTTTTAGAAAAATATGGCATAAATTTAAAAAATTAAATGAAGGCAATGGTGAGCTTTGAATAATACCAATTTTTCTTCAGTTATTTGCCAAAAAATGTTCTAATTCAATCACAGTAAAACAAATGGTCTAACTACCAAGCAATGAAAACTCATATAGTAGATCTAAGTTCGTTCAAAATAATGCAACCTATCCTGTATCACTAAATTCTATAACATATTGAACATTTGCATTCTCTTTATAAGACAATAAAAATAAATAGGATAAGAGAAGTGATAAATAAACACATCATTATCCTGCAAGGAAATATACATTTTAAAGGAAAGCGATTTTTCTGGTTACATAAATCAGAAAATACATATTTATTATAAATCATTTGCAACATATAGAAAACCACCAAAAGAAGGGGAAAAACCCCACCACAAATGCATATATGAATTGAAGACCAGATTGCTCAGCTTTCCAATGAAAATACTGGCTCAGATTGCCTGACTTGATCACTTGAATATACTTGTATTCCAAGGCAGAGTGTTGGGTGAAAAGCCTTCTGACTTCCTGTGTACTTCACCTTGAAAAACGATTATGTTTGTTTAGGAACTTTCCATGCCAAAATAAATTAGGTTATGGAAATTGATAGGAACATTTATGTAGAAATTGCTCACAGCCCAAAGGTCTATTTGGTTCTAAAGCTATAAGCCAGTGCACTGTTATGTATGGTGACAATTTTAAAGAGGTCTGGAAATTGTTTCCAAGGTTAAATAGCCTTCATATTTACAACTCAGTTTGTGAGATGAATGTAGCTCATTTCCAGTCTCAGGGACACATTTTACCCATTGAGCATTTGAAGGACAGCTTGCCTCCTGGGATTTTGAGGACTGATTTTTGTGTTCTTGGTTATGGCCAAGGAAATTTCCTAAGAGACAAAAAAACCTTGGGCCAGCCTGAGATAGAGAAAAGGGAAGGTTGCCAGGAAAAAATAAATCTAGGATCAAGTGCAAAAATTATTAATATCTCCTAGGAATTGTGAAAATTAATAACTACAGTAGCTTAAAAAAGCAAACAATGAGTTCAGTGTCTAATATTAATATGTACTAGAAGGGTATTAAGAATTTTATAAACACTTTCGCATTTAATCCTCACAATAATTCTAGGATGTAGGTTCTGCTTTTTTCTCCATCTTATTGATGAAAAAGGAAGGACAAGGAAATTAAAATATCACAGTGTTACTGAGTAGCAGAGTCATGATTAGCTCCTGAACAGTTTAACTCCAAAGTATTCACTTCCTTTCCTGTTGCAATAAGATTTTGTATGTGATATGCCTTTTAGTGGCCCAGCACTTACTCTACCCTGAATGAGGAGCAAGCCTATGGATGACTATATCTAAAGTGCTGTAATTTAAACCTAAGGGATCAAAGGCAGAAGTCATCTGCAATCTCAGCCTCTCTAGATTCTAAAGGTCAGAGTTCTAAGATTCAAAGAGTGCATAGATTGGGAATGTAGCTCAGTAGTAGAGTGCTTACCTAGCAAGTGCAAGGCCATCGGTTTCATCGCCAGGACTGAAAAGAAAAAATGAAAAAGAAAAAGAATAGAAAAGGAAGAGATCTGCCAGGAGTTGTACTGAAATCCGGGACCAGGGATAAGCAAAGCCTTATCATCACAATTTGGGTATTTATTTTAAAATGCAACCAACATAGTATTCCTGAGTACAAACAAGATATCTGTAGTATTAGGAACAGGTGAAAAAGGGAGGATAAGGATCTTGTCTTCCAAAAGGATCATATGAGAGAAAAGTCATAATTTATTTAACTCTATGATTTTGAAAGTTTCTTGAATGACCCAGTCTTGTCATCCTCCCTTCTGTGTCCCTCATAGTGGAGTTAGGTACCTCATGTTCTCTTTGCAGACCAGTTTTACTACACAGTGCATATTGGATGGCCATTGAGTACCTGGGCCAAAAATAATGTGCATAATCTGGCCTTGCCTCATATCATACCACTCTCTCCCTTTTCTCCTTACCATTCATCCTTCTCTCAGGTCTCCTAATTTCTTTATAGTATCAGGACTTTCCCAAACTATTGAGCTGGCTCACATGCCATTTCAGCTAAAATGTCACTTTCTTTGAGCAATTTTCTTTCTCCTGTGCACTATGGCAAATTTCCTTATAAATTGTTTTCAACTCATAGGATGTTATTTCTTCTTAACAATTATTTCAAACCACAGTTTTTACTTACTTATTATTTACTTATTTCAAACACAATACTTACTTACGCAATTAATTGTATTAGGGCAGAAACATTACAGGTTATATTTGGTACTATAATCACAGCACCTAACATACTTCTAGATATCCACAAGAGGCTCAATAGTGACTTATTAAATCAATGTCGTTGTGAGGGGCTATTGAGTCAGTGTCTGACTCATAGAGACCTATGTACAACAGGTGAAACACTATTATCAGTGCTTCTCTGATATTCATAAGGTTTCCAATGGCAGATTGATTTTTGGGAGTGGGTTGCCAGGTCGATCTCCCAAACCTGCAGTACCTGGTATTCCCAGGCGGTCACCCATCCAAGCACTAACCAGGTCCAACCCTGCTTAGCTTCTAAGACCTGATAGGATCAGAGACCACAGTGCCAGGGCTGCTAGTTATTAAATCAATAGAAAGGTAAAAAGTGGTTTAAAAACACTTCTGAACAAATGAATCATTTGGAAGACATAAAACCACAAATAAAATAGAAATAGATGAATCCTGAAAAGCTTATATTTTAATATAAATCAATGCCATTAGAAGTTATTGTTTTCTCTGAGATACTAACTTTAAAGTTGGTTGTTACACATATCCCATTGCTCCACTTTTGTCTATACAAGTAAGATATCCATATGATTTTCTGTTTTTTGAGCCACATCTTATATTAGCTCAGTCACACCTTATGTTTTCAAGTCAGAACTTTTGACTATCTCTTTGGATCTCCACTTGGATCAGAACCCATTTGTGGAAACTGTCCTGGAATTTACTCAATGTTCTAAGAGGTCACTTCTTTCTGAAATTTCAAGGTTCATTTTGACAGAAAGTTCCAGGTTGCTTTTTACTAGTGAATTGTTTGAATAATGGGTCAAACCTTTCTTCTAAGGATGACTCACCAACATCTCCTACTACTCCATATACAAAAGATACTTAACCACTATTAGATTTGATCAGAACCAGAACAGTAAGTAACAGGATCCTTAGCTTCAACCTCATTTAATTCTTTTCTTTGAAAAATTCTCTCCACTGAAAAATGGAATATCAAAGCTATCAAGAAACAGAGATTAAAACTATAATTCAATCTACAGAGAAAAAAGGTACATATTCATTCTGTTCCTCTTAGAAAGGAGTGAGACCAAATGAAGTATAAAAGCAAATTCAAAATGTTTTCAGCCTCTAGATAGTAGATTGTTATTGAAATAATGGGAAACTGTATATTCATTGTCAGTTTTAAGATTGTCATTGATTATAGTTTTTAGAACTTTCACATATGTTGTGTATGTATATGTGAGTATTGCCTCTGTAGACATTTAAAAAAATTCTAGTAAATTAAAGAAAAAACTCTTCATTTTACTATTTAGTGGCATAAGATCTTGCCATATACTCTCTAAGGTAAAACATTTCCAAAATTACTCTCTAAAGAGGACAAAAATGAAGAAAATGTAAAAGTAAATAATTTAACTTAAGAAATTCATTTTGAAGACCATATGTCTTCACTTGTGTGCAGCCATACCACTGTTAATGTTGAATCACATCAGATCTCAGAAGCTAGGTAGGGTTGGGCATGGTTAGTACTTGGATGGGAGA
The DNA here is from genome assembly GCA_007922755.1 of Pedetes capensis. Classification (NCBI taxonomy): domain Eukaryota; kingdom Metazoa; phylum Chordata; class Mammalia; order Rodentia; family Pedetidae; genus Pedetes; species Pedetes capensis. The sequence continues at coordinate 11,699 of VMDO01002161.1, forward strand.
CATCCTGGGAACACCAGGTGTTGTAGGCTTCGGAGAAAAACCTGGCAACCCACTCTCAAAAAACAATCAGTCATTGAAAACCCTATGAATAACAGAAAAGCACTAATAATACTGTTTTGCCTGTTGTATGCAGGGTCACTATGAGTCAGACACTAACTCAACCTCACCTAACAACAACAATAACAACAACAACAACAACTTCACTTGACATATGTATTCAGAGAAAGGAAAGATACTCTAATTTTCTATCATTAACCCAACACTATAAAGGCTTTCATACAGTTCAATTGTATCATCCCACTATATAAAGCTAGTGAATGAATCATAAATATTCCTAAATGTTCTCTGGGAGTTGTGAATTAATTTCCATGGATGTCACTCCTCTAAGCTATATATGAACATACTCCAAGAATTTCAAGTTTTCTGTCCATCACTCCCACAATTTCATTGACTTTGTGTACTAAGTATATTTGAAAGTCTGGTATTTCTTATATAAGGTAACAATTAAATGTGATTTAATTTCTTTGGAAAGAAATAGTCTTCTCAATTTTAGCTCATCCTTCCAAGGCCAAATTGTGTAACAATTTCCTAAGAATTAGATAGTTATTGTCAATTGAAAATAACTGTACCAAAAATAGATTTTTATTGTGTTTAGTAGAAAAATAATCATTCCTTTATTTGACCCAAGCTCAATGATCCTGTTAATTTCTCTGCTTTAGCAAAATTAACTATCAGCAATGATTTTGGAAAAGGAAATAATCACAGGGTACTCTACAATCACCTCCTGCTCTGAATACAATAATAGTAAGAACAATTTTATGCTCAATATAAACCAGGCACTAGGAAGGAAAGTTTAAGAGGGTCAAAGTCTGAGGAACAACATAAATCTATTACATAGTGGATAGCATTCAGGTGGTAGAAGCTTTTCCTGGGTGTTCTCTTTGCTAAATCCTCCCTTATAGGCCAATTGCCCTCCATGCCTATCTCCCATCTGACCCCAACAAATACCTCATCATAGAATGGATGGTCTTTTCTGTCTTCTGAGATGTTAATGGTATTATCCTATGGATCTGCTATTTCTCTCAGCTACATCACACTAACATCTATGTACATTGTTCGCAGGACTAGCAAAAATGGAAAGAATATGTAAAGCAAAATTGGTACCAGAGAATAATCACTTGCCCACTGAACTTGCTACGAGTGAGATATTAGTTTGCTTTAACAAGAACTCAATAATTCTACTTTAGAAGAGGGAAGATAAAGGAATGGAAGTATCCCCTATTCCTTTTCCTTAAAACAGTGAATAAAATCTTTTATGTCCAAAACCTTACAAAATAAAGGTCCTGGTATTAGAGGAACAGGAGGGGAAAAAGAAGCCTTATCAACCATAATTGATGTGATAGATGTGAGTCAAATCTGAAGACCCTGGAATTGTTTTTTAAAATGGGAAAAGTAGTGAAAAACATCTTTGAATTGATGTGTATTTCTTGATGCCCTGAAATGTCCATCTTATTCCTTACTCAAAAGAGCTAAAAGTAAGGCTGTACCATAGAGAACCATCCCTGGTTTGAGCAAGCATCTAAAACAACTTTGTTGCTATTCCAAGTTTCCCATGATCAGCATTCTTGAAGTTTTGGAAGGAGTATCATTGGTTACAAGGGGTTTTCCTGTGCATTGCAGGGTACTCAACAGCATCTCTGGCTTCTACTCACTGTCCTACCAGTAGCAACTTCAGGTCAGGACAAGAAAAAATGTTTACAGGCATTGCTGTATGTCCCCTGTGAAGTAAAACCACTCCTTGCTTGAAAATCAGAGCTGTAACTGATGGGAAAAATATGGTCCAAGGTACCTGGGGACATTAGTGAAGGTTTCCCAAACAAGGTAATGCTTCAACTGAGTTTTCAAAGATGAGGGAGACTTGTCCAGCAGACAAAAAATAAACCCTTCCCCTAGGGATAAATTTAATTGGAGAGCACAAAATTAAGCCTCTTGAAGGCCTGTATTTACTGACATTTCTGACCCAAACTGATTCTCCATATTATACAGGTAGTGCCTGTTTGTCATGTTCTCTGTCTACCAAACACATTCTGGAAATTTTGCACTGCTGGAAGATGGCATAATGTAATAATAATCTAGTTCAGTCACTAATTAGTCACTAGTTATCTTGGTGAAGTCACCTAACTTTTGTGAGTGTCAGTCCCCCGTCTATAAAATGAAGGTGGTCAATAAATAGATGCCCTCCAATGCTCCTTCAGATTAAGAAATTCTTTGAGAAATATTTTTTGTTTCTTATACAAGACTCTCTGCTCATTAAAATGGACACCCTTCAACTTATATTGATTTTCAGTGAGCAGTAATCAAACAGCAGTTCTAATAAATTAGGTATTGCAAGCTGATTAGAAATGCATCCTCAGTTTTCATGCCCCTCAGGGGAAAATTATTCAGATTCAAAGGAGAAATTGCTCACCCTTTAGACAAATCCCAGTATTATTACACTGACAGTGATTTTAATTGCTCTGGATTGCATCAATTTCAAAGAGTTACAACCTTGTCATATTCTGGCCTGTCATAGGTGTACACATGTAATATATTAAAACACTTCAAAAATTCTGAAATGCTTCCACAAACGGAGAGAAAAAGTTATGTCAATGTTTCAGATGTTTTTAAAAAGTAGACTTTATTTTTTAGAGGATTTTTTGGTTAACAGCCAAACTGAGTAGAATAGAGAGTTCCCAGACATCCCTGCTCCTATACATGCACATTTTCCCCCAACTACAAACCTTCCATGCAAGAGTGGTACAGTTGTTACAATTGCTGAACTTATACTGACATGTCAGTATCACTCAAAGTCCATAGTTTACATCAGAGTTAACCCTCATTGGTTTAGACAAATGTGTAATGATATGCATCCACCATTATAGTATTATACAAAGTAATTTCATTGCCCTAAAAGTCCTCAGTGCTCCACCAGTTCTTCCCCACCTCCCAGGTTCCTGAAACCTATTTTTCTTTTTACTTTCTCCATAGTTTTGCTTTTTACCAGAATGTCATACAGTTGGAATCACACAGCACATAGCCTTTTCAGATTAGCAATATGTACTTTCAGCTTCTCAATGACTTTCCATGCTTTATATCTAATTTATTTTTAGCACTGAATAAAAATCCATGATCTAGATATACCACCGTTTTTTATCCACTCACCTACCAAAGGACATTTGGTTGCTTCTAAGTTATGGCAATTATGAAGAAAGTTGCTACAAATATCAGTGTGCAGGGTTTTGTGTGTATATAGATACTTTAAAATATAATTATACATATGTACATATGAATTATCAAAGAAAAAATGGGTATGATATTACATATTCTTGACTCAAAAATAAGTTAGCTTCAAGTAAGTAAATTTCTAATTTATGTGTTTCTGAATAAACACAGTAGTTAAGGAACAGGCATTCTTGGGGTTCATGAGTTCAGACAGTTCTCCAGCTACTTAGAAAAATGCAAAAGCAAACAGTGAGTCAAGCCTTCCCCATGACCAGACCATGTAAAACACAGAGGGGAGGATTCCCAGTATGTCCTGATAGCCAACAGACAGTCCTTAAAGTTTCTTAGGAGGAATGAGAGATTGCTTTCAGAATACTCTATAAGTGATTTTTCGAGTGAACTTATATGAATATATAGAACAGATTTCTTTAGTACACTGTTGTTTAGTCTTTTGTTCTGTTAAAGAACTCCTTTCATGTATCAGTTACCTATTGCTGTGTAACAATCTGCCATACAACTTAAAGTCTTAAAGCAATAACCACTTAATTCATTATTCTGTATACAATTTAGGCCAGGCTCATTGGAAGATTCTTTTGTCTCCATCATCCTCCCACATCAGCTACAGTCAGCTGGAATTTGGCTTTGATGATCATTTCTATACTCTCTCATCACTGTGACCATGGGTTGGACAACTATGTTGACTCAGCTCTGGACCATACATTCCCTCATCCTTCAGAAAGTTAGCCTGGTGTTGTCTATGTGGTGGCTGGTTAGAGTTCAAAAAAAAAAAAAAAAGAAGTGTTCAAGAGTTCTTGTGTACTAGGTTCTAAACTTGCTTGATTATGGTAGCTGAATCATAAAGCTTGCCCAAATTCAAGGAAAGGGAAACAGACTTCATTTATTGATGGAACAAGCTGTGAAGTCAGTCACATTGCACAAAGTGTAGATAAAGGGAGGAGAAGTGAGGATTATAGCTATTTTTGTAATCTGTTACATCCGGGTCATGAGACAACATTGGACAAAGTCAAGGTTTAAATTTTGAACTCTGGAACTTGGCCACCAAAGTTCAAATCCCTGCTTTGCCATTTATCAGCTGAGTAGTACTAACTTCTCTAAACCTAAATTGCCTCATTTGCAAAGTGGGGATAATAACAGTAATTACATTATGGTATTTTCATGCATGGTAAGCATATTGCCTACTGTCTAAAAAGAATTCAGTAAATGTTTTATTTTTCATTGCTATTATTTTATTATCATTACTACCTGTTATAAGGTAAATTTACCTCACAAAGAAAACCAAATTATTATTTTTTTTTACTTTGGGAGAGAATAATAAGATAAACTGTTCATTCCTTTCATACAATTCATCTTAAAAGTCATTTATATCTGAATAAACAGAAAGAACAAACAAATTACTTTGTTTACTTTTATTTTAAAAATGAATAGCTCTTTTGAAATTTAGTGGTGATGACTGAATAAAAGGTTTTGTGCATGCTAGGCAAGTACTCTATCACTGAACTACACCCCAGCCCCTGAATAACTTGCTTCAGTCTATAACTATTGACAATACCAGAAGCAAGCATCAATATACTTGGAGGTTGAACCCAGGGCCTTACATCTGCTTTGCAAATACTCTACCACTGAGCTGCACCACCAGTCCAATTTTTATTATTTTATTTTGAGACATGGCCTCACTAAGTTGCACAGGCTCTCTGTGGCCTCAAACCTGCAATCCTTGTGCCTCCCCTTCTGGAGGCACTGGCATTATAGGCATGTGCCACCATGTCCAGCTCATACATGTTTTGTTTGTTTGTTTGTTTGTTTGTTTGTTGTTTTGAGGAAATTAACCTTCTCTCATATCTGGTGGGGCTGGGGTCTAGCTCAGTTGGTAGAATGGGCTCAGTTGGTAGAATGCTGAACTACACACTCTGAGGACTCAGATTGGATCCCCAGCACTGCAAAAATGGGAGAAGGACATGGCACTCCACTCCCAAAGCAATCCTGAAACAATCAGCTAATGAAAACTATATGAGGGATGCTACAAGTCAGACTTGACTCAATGGCATCTAACAAGAAGAAGAACAACAACAAAAATATCTGGTATATAGTTAGTGATCTGGCTCATACTCTTTTCTCCATCCCTGTTAATAATTCCCCACCTCACCCCTCAAAACAGTTTACTTTTATCTGGAATGGCCAGAAATACACCATCACTATCCTACCTCAAGCCTATGTCATAATTTTGTTTCAGCAATTTCTTTTCTTTTCTTTTTCTTTTTCTTTTTCTTTTTTTTTGGGGGGGGGGATGAACCAAGGCAGGCCTAATGCATACTTTGCCAGTTCTCTCCCAATGAGCTGTACCCAGCCCTTTTTTTGTTGTTTTTTCAAGTTTTTATTTTGAAACAGTGTCTCACTAGGTTGCACAGGTCGTCTCTGTCCTTGAACTCATAATCTTTCTGCCTCAGCCTCCCAAACCACTGGGATTAGAGGTGCATACCAAAGTACCTGTCTCATTTTCAGGTATCTTGATTACTTTTCTCTTTCATAAGGTATTTACTGATTCATTACATTGATGGCATTCTGCTGAGTGACCTAGTGATCAAGAAGTAGCAAGTACTTTAGACGTTTTGTGTGTCAGAGGGTGAGAAATAAAACCAACAAACATCTAGGGTCCTTCTACTTTAGTAATATTTCTAGGAGTTCAGTAACATGGGGCATGATATATCTCTTCAAAGATGAAGAATAAATTGTTTTATCTGGTCCTCCCACAACCAAAAAAGGGCACCATTGTAGTAGACTTTGCATTTTCAAGGCAACATATTCTTCATATGGGTACATTACTCTTGATAAATTTACTGAATGACCCAAAATGTGCCAGACTTTTGGTAGATCACTATGGGAGAATCACAGTACAGGCACAGAGTGGCTTCTTTAGGGATACTTTAAATTATATACATTAATTATTCACATTTGTTACAGTAGCACCTTTTTTTGTATTGAGTTTAAAATGATCTACTGAATGATACTGAGTGTATACCAGTGGCATCAGATCTCAGAAGCTAAGCAGGGTTGAGCCTGATTAGTACTTGTGTGGAGACTACCTAGGAAATACCAGGTGCTGTAGGCTTGTGAGAAGGACATGGCAGCCCACTCATCAAAATGATCAACTATTAAAAACCCTATGAATAGCAGAGAAGTACTGATAGTAGTGCCTGGCATGGCACAGTGTTGGATAGTGTTTTATCTATTGTACATAGATTTGCTATGAGTCGGATTAGACTCAACAGAACCTAACAACAACAAAAAATACATACATATATATATGTGTATCTATTATATAGAGGGGGGGGTGGGGAGGGGAAAATTGGATTTTAATACCCAAGATGAATTATAAAATCCCAATGGTTGGGAGCTAGATGAAATAATGATGATAAAATTCTAGAATTGTTATTGCCACAATGTATCACTAAATACAATAAAAATGATAGGGTATTTTATATTTTCCAAGTCCTTTTCACAGATAATTTATCCATGTCTATTCATCTGATCTTGACAAGAACAAAATGAACTACACTGGGGCAATTATGGAATTACTGTATCCATATTAGAGATGGGGAAGTTGACTCAAAGTGGTTTAGGAGGCTAAGTGTCTACCTGGCAATTGCTTCCAGTGAACTGTCACATTCAGTACTTTCAAATGATCTTTGGAGCACCCAAGTCATGATGGCGAGTACAAATAAATAAAGACAACAGAGACAAAAGTAAAAGATTTATTAGTCCAATTTTGATGGGACTGTTTAGTAGGGGGAAGGATTAAACTAAACTTTAGGGAAAATGAGAAAAAAATATTCCCAGATCTGCATGTGAAATGAGTATATTTAGAGAACAATAAGAACCAGTGAAGCTGTGATTTATCAGCAAGGGAAAGAATAGCAGTGAAATATATTTATATTCTCAGGATGTCTGTATCACTTCAAGGATGAGCCCTGACCATTTAGCCTGATGAATGAATACTAAGTAACTCCAGCAAGGGGAGGTGGGTGGCACCTAAACAGCCTCTGCTTCTCAACCTCATGGAACCTATTCCTAAGGAGGAAAGAGCCAATCTCAAAGACAATCAAGTTAAAGAAGGCATCTGGCCCAATTAAACTTGCAAATAGTCATTTACCTTGCCTTAATTGTCCTGTATATTTGAATTCAACACTCACCAGAGGGGGAAAACAAGCTAATCATTTGCCCACCTATTAAGTTATCGGAAATAGAAAAGGATGTCCTGACTGACCTTCTCATTTCCCCTTCCTTGCCCAAAGCAGAATACACTTGTGTGGCCACTCGCTCTCCTTTGGGAGAACAAGGTTTGTAGCAGAAGCTCTCAATTTTGCTACCCATGAGAATCATTTAGAGAAATGATTTTAAAAGCTCTGATGCCCAGGATACATTCTGAACTAACTAAATCTGAATCTCTGGGGAGTGAAAATGATGCATCTGTATTTTTTAAGTTTTCTTGGGTAACTCTTATGTGCAGCCAAATTTAAGAATAATCTAATACTACAGAAATGCAGTTACTGCCAGAAAGAACCATAATTTGGCCAGAATGCCCTATATTTTCCTTAATGAAGAGAGCTGGGGGAATAGACTTTATTTGGAAGTAAGATCTTTACAGAAGCAATCAAGTTGAAAGGAGTTCATCAGGGTGCACCCTAATCCAATGACTGGTGTCCTTACAAAAATATGGAATCTACACAAGCACATACACAGAGGATACCACGTGAATGTGAGGATAGAAATCAAGGTGATTAATCTACAAGCCACAGAATGCCAAAGACTGCCAGAAAATCACCAGAAACTAAGAAAAGAGGCTTGGAGCAGATTCTGTTTCAGCCATCAAAACAGTGCAACTGTACTGGTGTCTTAATCTAGGCCTTCTAGTCTTGAGAACTGTAAAACAATAAATTTCTGTTGTTTAAACCACCCAGTTGATACATTGTTACAATATCCCTCCAAAACTAATATAAAGTTCAACTAGATAATACTAGTTATCTAGATATAGATATCTAGATATCTAGATACTAGATATATACTAGATATCAACTAGTACTAGAGGGATGAACCCAGGCCCTTGCACATGCTAGGCAAGTGCTCTACCACTGAAGTGCACTACCACATCTTTTTTTTACTTTTTAAATTGAAAGAGAGTCTCACTAAGTTCTACAGGCTGCCTCTGGCCTTGAATTTGTGATCCTCCTGCCTCAGCTTCTTGATCTGTGGGGACTGTAGGCATGTGCCACAGTGCCAGCATTTACTTTCATCTTGTATCTTTCCTGTTCCTTTCAATCAGCTACTTTTCCAAAGAACACTGGTTATTTTTTTTGGAGAATGGTATTCAGAAATTAATATCTGGGCATTGGGGCTGCTCTCTGCTACTGGTCTGTCATTGCTTCTAGGCACTCTCAGTGAAAAGAACTAGGAAATAGATGTTTATATGCTCATCAGTATATACACTCATATCTGTATGTCTGTATCTACCAGTATGTGTTCATGCCCATGGCTCCCATTATAATTCAACACCACAGGATTCATATTAGACTGCTTTCTTCCCTTATTTGTAACATTTATCTGATAGTGATAAGCCTGGTTTTCATTATCCACAATGCACCTATAGACATACAAAGTAGTGTGAGAATTGCTAACAGGTATCCCTGTGAGAAAAAAATTTGCCCACCTAGAGTAGAGGCTAGAGAATCATGCTTATACATGATTATTTTTTGTTTCTAACTTTCTAGATTCCATTCAAAACAAAGTTTTCTAATGTTATTTGAGTCTATTACTTTTTCCCTCACTATTTTCAATGAGGTTGTTTCAGACATTTGTGAAAAAGTGAGTTGGTATTCCATCCTGGGATTTGCAGACGACCTAGTTGATCTTTCCAAAATGTATTTTTATACATTAAATTTCACATTTTTGAGGTACAAGTCTATAGACTTTGATAAATGCATAGGCTGATATTTCTGCCACTCAAGTACCATACAAAACAATTCCACCACCCTAAGAATTCCCTTGTGCAGTCCCTTTTAGTCTGCCAATGTCTTTCCCCCAATCTGGGTAGTTTTCTGTCACTATACCTTTTCTAGAAGGTCAAAGAAATAGAATCATACAATATGTAGCTTTTCAGTCTGGCTTCTTTCATTTAACAAAATATACATAAGATTCACCTGTGGTGTTAATGTCAGTAGTTCCTTTCTTTTTACTGCTCAGAAGGATTCCTTCCTGTGGTTACATGACATCAGCTTATCCATTCACCAGTTGAAGGACACCTAAAACTGTTTCCAGTTTTTAGTGAGTATGTTATTTTGATTTTGTTTTGGTGGGTTTTATCATTGTTGTTGTTTTGTTTTGTTTTGTTTTTTGAGAAGGAGTTTATCTAGGCATCCCAGGTTGACCTATAGTTTGCAATGCAGCCCAAGTTGGCCTTGAACTTGAGATCTTGCTTTTTCCTCCCAAGTGCTGGGATTATAGGCGTGTGCCACTGCACCTGGTTTTCAGTGATTTTCAATAGAACTGTTATAAACAAACTCACACAGATTTTTGTGTCAATATTGTTTATAATTTCTCTTGGGTAATTAATAAAAGTGACACTGCTAGGTGATATAACAAGTGTATGATTAATTTTATAAGAAACTTTCATCATTTGTCATTTTAATAGAAACATACTCTTTTTAAATGTTCTCTAATTTTATTTGCCTGCAGCCGTAGCCCTGTGGCATCAGATCTCAGAAGCTAAGCAGGGTTGGGCCTGGTTAGTACTTGGATGAGAGACCACCTGGGAACACCAGATACTGCAGGCTTGGGAGAAGGACCTGTCAACCCGCTCCCAATAATCAATCTGCCATTGAAAACCCTATGAACAGCAGAGAAGCACTGACAATAGTGTTTCGCCTGTTGTATATAGGGTCGCTATGAGTCGGATACTGACTCGACGGCACCTAACAACAACAACAATTTTATTTAGTCTTTCAAAAAGAGCAACATGGCATGATTTGTGGATGGTTGTATGCCAATAGCTGGAAATATGTCTCTCATCCCCAACACTTAGAATAAAATATTATAGCATAACATACCCTCTTATTTGCCACTTAATCATTAAATGACTAAAACAATTGTGGTCTCCTCTTTTAGGTATGGGTTCCACTTTAAAAATGACTATTTCCCTAAAATGTATGTTCTACTATTTCCTTAAAATGTATGTTAAATTAAAGTAGCCAAAATTAGGTAAAAAGTGTGAAAATACTTCTTTTTCTTTGGCCAATTATTTACTATATTTTTGAGTATATGCAATATATAGGAATGAAATCCTAATGGTAACTTCCTATCATAGAGTTCTATCAAGTGCTTAGTGTAATTTCATACTAAAATATTTATGATGATCATTATAGAATTTTGTATATTATGCATAAGAAATTCATTGGAAGTTTATATTTTCAAAGTTCTTATTATGACACATCCTATAGTTTGTTGCAGAAGAACGACATAGTAATCCACTTCCAAAGCAATCTTGAAACAATCAGCCATTGAAAACCCTATGAAGGGTAGGAAAGCACTGACACAGTGCCAGGCATGGCACAGTGTCAGGGAGTGTTTCATTCTGTTGTACAGAGGGTCACTAAGAGTCAGACCCAACTCGACTGCTGTTGTTAGGTGCTGTCGAGTCAGGTCTGACTCATAGTGACCCTATGTACAACAGAACATTCATCTCCAGCACCATAACTCAAAAGCATTAATTCTTCTTCTGTCTCCCTGTCCAGCTTTTACAAGCATATGATGCAACTGAAAATATCATAACATGAGTCAGGTGTGCCTTTGTCTTCAATGTTATAAATCTGAAATGCAGCCATTTTTAATCCACCATGTATTATATGGGGCTAGGGTTTAGTTCAATTGATAGAGTGCCGCACTACACTCTCTGAGGACCGGGTTTCCATCCCCAGAACTGCAAAAATGGGGGAAGGATGTGGCAACCCACTCCTGAAGCAATCAATCACTGAAAACCCTTTGAGGGTCTCTATGAGTCAGATTCAACTCAACAGCACCAAACAACAGCAACACATATTATATATTTCATTACTCATGAACATCTTCAAGAAGAAAAAGGAAATAAAGAAGAAACCATATCATTTCAATAGTGTTTAGAGTTTTGAGATTTTAAAGATTTAGATGCCATATGGTTTTCATTTTTTGTTTTGTTTTTTGAGACGTGGTTCTATGTATCCTAGGCTGGTCTGGGACTCACTATGTAGTCTGTGGTGGCCTCAAACTCATTACTTTTTCCTTGTGTTCCAGAAAAGTGAGATTATAAGTATGCACCACCATGTCCAGGTGCAATATAGTTTTTCAGTATACTATTTCTTATAGGGGTAAAAGGACTTTTACATAAACTGTTAAAACTACATTTCCTAATATCAATTTGTACTTTCATGATGCAATTGATAGTTTAAATGAAAAATTCAAAGCGTTTTTATGAATTTCTGGCTAGATTAAGATTTGTAACTGTGTTTGGGATTATCTAGGCCCAGGTATGCTGTAATAAGCTAAATAATTAATAACTCTCTCATGTAGCTTATGAGAACAAAGATGGTGTTCTCAATTTATGATTAGGAAACTTGTATTTGATTATTACTCTAGTAGTAAGAACAGAAACACTAATATTCACCCACATAGTTTCTACTTGTTTCTTTTTGTCATGTATTTATGCAATCAGTTAGCATTTAAGATATAGATTGCAACAAGAAAAAGATTTCACATAATCAGCTCATTGTGTAAGAGGACAGAAACAAATCATATGGAAACTATGCCTCAGTAAGAAAAATCATCTCCAAATTAAGTGGAAAAGTCAAAGATTGGGGTAGAAACAGTGTTAAATCTTCCAGATCCCTTATGCAGAGAGCAATACGGCTCTAAAGGGATCTGAGTAAATCGTCTTGAAGCTGTGTACAGTAAGAACACAATTTAGTTTCCATTCAATGTTAATCTGGGTTGACATATCTCTTACATGATAACCTGTATCTTTTGTAGAAAGATTATGACAACATTTGCCCTTCTTAGGGAATTACTTCCCTGTTTGCCCCTGTCTTATTACCACTTATAATATACCTACATGGTGGAAAATATCTATATTATAGGAAAATTTTAGACAACTTAATTCTGTAGTTTCTTGCTTAATAAACATGAAAATCCCTTCTGTTACCAAAATTTTTGATGATGATAGAGCAATAACATAAGCTGTATGTTTTACACACTTGGCACTACCTTAATACTTTATTTTACTCTCTTTTTGTGGTATTTGAACACAGGACCTCATGCATACTTTACAAGTATTCTTATCCCTGAGCTGTACCTCCAGCCCCTAATTTGGAGACAGGGTCTTGCTAAATTTTGCAGGCTGCTTCTGGTCTCAAACGCACAATCTTCCTGCCTCAGCCTCCCAAGTCTTCTCATATCTTAATCTTTGTGAGCTTGTTTATGCTCTAACTCATCTGAAAAAATCTGTCTCTTCAACAATTCAGCTCATTTTTTAAATCTTCTTTAATTATTTAGTTGGCATCTTTACTTAGGTGTGTTGAAGACACTTCAGTATTTCCAAAGCTAAGGTCATGAATCTTTTCCTTAAAATAACCCTTTTCCATTGTCCTCCACCTGAGTGAATGAGGACATCCTGTGGTCCTTTACACCAAACAACCACATGTGAGGTTCGAGGATTTCCTATGTATGAAAAGCCTTCTGTACAATGGAGAAAAGTCATTCTCAGTCACCCCCAGCACTTGGTATCCTTTGGTATCCTAAATAAGATTGTGTGCCTGGCACAGAATCAGGGAGTGTTTCGTTCCATTGAACACAGGGTCACTATGAGTTGGACCCAATTTGATGGCACCTAACACTACCACCACCACCACCACCAACAACAACAACAACAACAACTTAGAGACATTTCCTAGGATTAAGGCATTCTCTCAAAATGTCCCATAACAAATTCAATTGGGTAGCCTGAAAGAGGAAGTGTATGAAGCAGTCTAGTAACCAATCAATTTTCTAGGATACAGAGAGTTTTAGGTAGAGTTGGATAGAGATATGATGGGCACTGTCCATGAGATAGAGGTACTTACACTAATGAGAGGACCTTCAATGGGATAAGAAATAACTATCATGATTCAAAGTATGAAGGGGATATTTTGGAATTTCTAAGGAGGGGAACAAATGATGCAATGGGTACCCAATAAGAAGGTCAGGAGTCTCAAAATCATCTTTGATGACTTATGTCCATGTTTCTCTTGATCCTTGTTATTCAACACAGAAGAGAACAAGCATATGGAAGATGAATGAATAAACCTCAAGGGGAGATACTAAATCTAGATCTCTAAGAGGCTAGTCATTGAAATTTCTAGTGAAACATTTGCACAAAGCCAAACTGTATAGTAGCATTTTGTGTGTGATTCTTCTTGGGCAATCAATCTGATAGAAGAATTCCATTCTCTGAAATAGAAATTACAAATGGTTTTATGACTATTACCATTAGCAAATTAAATATTTGCTTTTTAATAGATAAACTCCACTGCTGAATCAATTATTCTGTACCTATTGGTATAATTTAAAATTTTCTGTAGAATCAAATCATTGGTATATAACATATGCAGTTTTACACAGTACTGGAGCCAAACTGCCTAAGTTTAAAGCCTTGCTCTAACAGTAACTCAATGTGGTGACCCTTAAAATTTTGCTTAACCTCTCTGTATCTCAGTTCCTCATGTATAAAATGAGGGATAATGACATTTCTTATCTCTTAAAGATGCTACGAAGGATTAACTGAATTAACATTTGGAAAGTGTTTAAAGTAGTGTCTATCCTATAGGAAACACTATGTGAATGTAAGTTATTATTCTGTTTCTTGCCCCTATCCCAGATGTAACTTCAGGAAGGTTTTTTTCCAGTGAAGTGTTTCCAGTAATGGCACAAAAGAGACACACAAATAATATTAGTTGAACAAATAAAAATATAAAACCTTATATAGAGAAAATTTTAAAATAATAGTTTTACTTATTATTATGATATTTAAAAAGTGGTACATAGTCCTGCTGAAGTAACAATTATAATTAAGTAAAAATCATGAAGGAAGAAATGACAAATTCTGTGATTGTTTCTTATATTCATGATGGCTAGATAAAAATTCCAGGAACAAATGAAGCTATGCCAATCCAAAAGGCAGTGATACACTGAAGATTTGGTTCCTAGTTAATATCTGAAGGTATGTATCATCAAATATGAAAGATGAGTTTTACTGAGGTTGAACCTAGGCTTTTTTCTGGAGGTAAATTCAATTTTGGTAAGTCAGGCTATATTAAAAGAATAATAGGACCTGGGGATGATCAGCCTCTCACAAGCTTTCCAAGTAAATGGATCATTCAGTTAATTACTCAGCAATGATTTTAAAATGCCAAATAAGGGCTAGAATTATTTCATGGATAGAGCAAGTACTTAGCATCAGCAAGACAAACTTTGATTCCCAGCACTGCAAAGAAATTAATAAACAAAATGTCACTGAATTGATTTAGGCTATGTAGACATAGGCATTCTAGGATTGGCAGGTAGACAATGTTCATGTTTGTTATTAATACTTTATTTTCTTATGAGAAAACATAGTCAAATATAGAGATGCTTCATTTACCCAGCAATGACAGTATAAAGATATTTCATAGAATTTAACTTTCTACTTTCTTTTTCTATTTCTCTGTTTTTCCATTGCTGAGGGTTTCCTCACATACACTAGGCATGCACTCCACCACTGAACTGCAATGCCAGCCTTCTTTTTTATATTTTATTTTGAAGCAGGTTCTCGCTAAGTTGCACAGGCTGCTTCTGGCATCAGAATTGCAATCCTGCCTCAGCCTCATAAGTAGCTGGGATTGCAGGCATGCACCAGGGCTCCTGGCTCAGAAATTAACTTTCAAAATAGCCTAAATCTGTTTTCCTTTCATGGGCATTTTCCCAGCTGTCTTCATTCTTTCTTGCTTTGTTGTACAGACAAGGCATTGTGTGATCAAATTGTATATTGGGTAATTTAACCTTTTCCTAATGACTCAGGGTCATCATTACCAACCTAAGTTGGACTAAGGTATGCTCTCAGGAGTATTTGAGGTCTGGGAAGATATTTTTCTCACTAAGGCTCTCTATTGCTATTATTCTTCATTTCTTATTTCAAGGATGAGGAGAAAGAAGGGATCTAGACTGAACATTTACGTCATATTCATGACTCAGATTTTAAAGGGCATGAAATAATCACTCCCATCTGCCAGTCATATAGGGACTTCAGAAGCAGATTTTTAGACACTTGAATTTTGAGGCTATCACAGGAAGAAACTCTTGTGAAGTGGGAGAGAACAAAAGTCCAAAGAATTTTCCCTATCAGCTTTCCAGGCTCTCATTGCCTCAGCTATTAAAGTGGGATTCCAAGAACCTCAAGGTACAAGAAAGTAGAACAACAGTTTCTTAAGTGCTGTGCTATTGACATTCAACTTAAAGAACTTTAAGTTCCAGGAAACCCTGGAGTAATAGATGGTATATCAGCAGTATGGGGACAAGGGCAAGAGCTACAGATCACTGAAGGACTGAGGCAAATGTTCAAGCCCATGGGTGGGGACATCATTGTCCCAGTGTTTAGTGAAAGTTAGCCAAATATTTTATTTATATCTGGGCCCTTAAATAAATTTTCCCCTGAGACTGGGGAAATACAAATGATATCTTCATTCACTCTTAAAGTGAAACTCCAAACTTTAACTTCTTGATGAACTTATTGTATTTTCCTTTGTCACCTTCTCTTCCCCCTTCCTATTTGTTGCTTCTAATTTGCTATGGTCTTGGAAGCCACAATCTAAGCTTTCTAATACTGGATCTACAAAAATTATCTCCTGAGTGGTTAACACAAGGAAAAAAATGGGCTCCAGATGATAGACATTACTCTGTCTATTTTAGGATGCAAGAGAATTTTAACCTTGATTCAGTTCCTTAATGTGTTCTGGGATGACTAATGTTGCAAAATAAATTACCTCGAGATAAATAAGGTGTTATCGTAAATGGTCTTAAGCTCCCTAAGTCACCAGCTCAATGCTGATCTGATGCCTACTACTCAAGTTTCAGATCATAATGAACACCTTGTGAACAATCTCATTACTTGGAAAATTGAGTGCACTTGTATGCCTGGTCTAAAGCATGTGCCTTCCAATAATCCACTTGAAATTAAATTCTAGGAGAGACACAGTCTTAGACTTAAAGTGCTTTTTTCTTTCATTCTCAAAATTTTCCATGAGGAAAAAGACAAAAGTTATTTTGAGCTCTGCTTGTGACCCTTGGGTTGTTCCTTTACAAGCTAAGTAGTCCAATGGCTACATGGTGTCACATTTATAAAGATTTATAAGTAAAATAAAAGCAGAAGTAAATACTTTATTAACAACCTTAGAGACACACTCAGTGATCTAAAAAATGACTTCTATTCCTAGATCCATGAGAACAGTTACATGGGGCTCCCATGTAATCTGGAATATGTAGCTGAGTCTAAATGGAGAGATGAGTTCCCAGAAGTTTTGAGGGTATTTGTTGCTGGTTATATCTTCATTCCTATCTGTTTCTTTCTTTCTTTATTTTTTTTTTAGAAATTTTTAATGTACATCATAATGTGATTCATTTTGACATGCTTCTCATTGTGACTATTTTCATATATGCAATTTGATAAACATTATTCATATAGGTTACCCCTTACCCTCCCCTATATTTCCCCCCTTCCCCCCTTCCCATCTAAGTTTCCCATCCAAGTCTTCTCTATCTTTTACTATGTAGTATTTTTCTATATGTCCTTGGATTCCTATCTGTTTCTAAAGATAGGGTACTGATGCTCCTTCCCAACTTTTTAAAGCTTTTTTCTGTACTAGCTTCCATAACAATGTCTTAATGTGGGGCTGTACCCCTTTACTAATTCCTGTCCTTTCCACTTTGAGTGTTATACTTCAAGCATTTATTCCTCATTGCTGGATAACTGAATCAGTGTCATAACTTTTCTTCCTCTCTCTCTTTCTACCTCCAGTCATCCAGTTTACCAATTTCATATCAATCTCTCAAAAGTACATTTTCAAGGCTGTTCAAAAATCAACACATGATGGAAGACTTTCCTAGCTTTTTCTAAGCTCTTCTCTCCAGCTATACCTTCTGTTTATCTGTGCTCTCTTGAACCTCAGTTAAACTTGCAAACTCATTCACTTCTGCCCTTCTCTGTAACTGCTCTCTAAGGATGTTTCCTACATTACCCTATCCATCTTCCTTCAAGGCCCAGGAACAGCTCCATCCTCTCCTTGACTTGAGCAGGAAATGGCAGAATAAGAAAAATAGAAATAGGAGAGAGATGATAGAAATCTCCACTCTGTTACTACTTCTGCAGAAATGATGGTATCGACATAACCGGGAATGTTTGTTTGGATCCACCTAACTTGCTTAAGTTTTATTATTCTCCAAGATGGTGCTTACTGTTGTTTGCAAGACACACATCATCTGTAAATGCAACATTTTTTGTGAGGTGGCTAACTCAGGGATGGCAGAGACAAGCTGTTTGGTAAAACTAACTTAAACAAATATATAAAATCCTCTTCTCTGCCCCATTATGCTCCTGTGTTTTTAAAATCAGAGAATTTTAAATGTGAAGTGGGCTTTCTAGCCCAACTTTCCAGTAAGAGAGAGGAAAAGACGTCAGGACTAACATCTCTTTAGAAGACTGAAGCCCTCTGCTTTGACCAGGGACCTTGTTTGTGGGAATATAGTCTAGCTGGCTAAAATAAAAACAGAAGCTAGTAACCAAACCACAAAAATGTTCGGAGGGAAATCTTGCTGTTGCCAGTACTTCATAGCTCAGCAGCTATGAAGCCAAAGACCAGACTTGTAAGCAGTAAGCACCTACCCTTGCTCCCATGCCTGGGCCTCACTTCCACACACTCAGAGTCTGAGGTGACTGAATATGCTTGGCAGAGCTTGGAGCACAAGTTAAAGTCTAGTAGCAAAGGAGTCTGGGAAAAGGTGCCTTTTGCATTTCCTACCTCTAGAGTCTAGGAAGGGCTGGGGTTTAGCTCAGTTGTTAGAACACCTGCTTTGCACTGCCTAAGGACCCAGGTTTGATCCCCAGCACTGCAAAAATGGGAGAAGGAGGTTGCAATCCCCTTTCAGAGCAATCTCGAAACAACCAGCCAGTGAAAACCCTATTAAGGGTTGCTATGGTCGGATCCAACTTGTGGCACCTAACAACAGAGTCCAGGAAGATAGACTAGCATGGGAGTAGAGCAAGATCAGTGAGCCAAGCTGCATTTAGCCCCACACACCCTCCACATGGTGAGCTGCCCTAGACAACAAACTGGACAATGAGAAGCCAGCAGCGGCCTGATCACATGAGAAGACTGCTAAGGTCCAAGGCATATGCCAAACTCTCACTCCCTATGTGACCTTAGGAAATTATTCTGTGCATTTATTTTATGTACAAAGAGGAAATATTCATAATTCTTAACTCCCCAATGTGGTGTGAAGATGAAGTACATTAAAAAATGTACTTAACACACTGCTTTTCACATAATAGGTGTTCAATAAATATTAGTTATACTTACATAATATGAAACTTTGTTATAGGAAATTATGGTTTTTAAAAATATATATAAGCTGAACTAAGATCTAAGTTCTGTTTTTGTCTTTACCAGAAGATAGTTTACAGGAATTGTGACAAATGGACCATATGATACTTGCAAAGTACCAATGATAATTTTCTCTCTAGGCTTTTTATTTTCCAGCTTGCTTTTGTAATGTTGCTATTAAAGAATCAAAAGAAACTATCATTACCCTGCCTCGAATTAAGTAATTGTCACAGAATATAACTGTTGCCTCAGGGGAAGTAATGAAAACTTTGGGCACTTTGTATCTTTGAAGGATTTGCCCAGCCCTTCACCAGGGGATTTACTTTTAGTTCTGAATGAAACCCCTCTATTTCCATTTCTGAAAAACAAAAAAATCAGAATCCAGCCTAGAACTAGCATGAGGAATAACAAAATGGTCTTTAATATTATTTGAATCAATAATTTAAGAACTGTAAAACAACAAAAACTTTTGACAACTCTTGATATCAACACAACTGAAAAGCTCTATGTCTACAATAAAAGAAAGAGATTTAGGAACAGAGCAAAGAAACGAGCTTCCTCTGATTTTGGAATGTACCTTAAACATCTCCTCCTGCCATGTTTTGACCATCTCTGTTTATTGGAACATTCTTCCACATACACGTTGGCAATCTGTCTGCCAAATTAAACCAAATAGCTAGTTCTGCAACCTGATTTTCTATGAAATCACTCTCTTCCTCAAAGCTTTGTAGCCCTGGGGCAGCTCTGTCAAGAACTTCAGTTATTTATATGTGATGAGGCATGAAACCATCATTAAAAATAAGGGCTTGTGCTCTCCACCTTCCTGGTGATGGAATCTAAGGGAAGTGCAGTTACCTTTCTGTGCCTTTTTTGTTTTCTGTAATGCAGGGAGGGTGAACTCAGGGCCATACACATATTTTGCAAATGCTCTACTACTGAGAGTAAATCTCAGCCCACTTTTTAATTTTTCATCTTGAAATATTTTCTCACTAAATTACTTAGGCTGTCTCTAGCTTCAAACTTGTGATTCTCCTGCCTCTGCCTTCCCAGTTGCTGGTGTCACAGGTATGAGCCACTACACACAGCTCTGTGCCTATTTTAATACCTGTGAAATACACTGTGCATAGTGTAAGTACTTCTGCTGCACTGTATTGTGAGAAAATTAGGTGAGGTAATATAACACACATTTGTTATTTCTAATAATATTGCCATCCTCATAGACTCCCATTAGTCTTAGAGGTTACTAAGTCTTTTTAATTAATTCACTCTTGTGGAGTGTAGTTCTTTTTTTGTTACTTCTTACAGACAGGATTTGTTTTGTCAGTTTCTATTATTATTATTATTATTATTATTATTATTATTATTTAATTTGCATACAGTATAATGAGTTTCATTATGGGACTTTCAAACAATTGTATCATGTACTTTGTACTTATTCTCTCCTTCATTATCCCTCCATGATGGTTTCCTTCCCCTAATCCCATTCTCTTTCCAGATATACCTCTTTGTATTTTCCATTCTTAGTTACATACACATACACAGATAGATAGAAAGATAGATAGATAGATAGATAGATAGATAGATAGATAGATAGATGATAGATAGATAGATTATTCTTTAAAAGGTAAATCTAGCTGCCACATATGAGTGAAAACATGCAGTGTTTCTTTTTCTGAGTCTGACTTATTTCACTTAAAAAGATGACCTCCAGTCCCATCCATTTTCCTGCAAATGACATAATTTCATTTCCTTTATAGCTGTATAATATTCCATTGTGTATATATAACACATTTTTTAATCCATTCATCTGTTGTTGAACATCCAGGCTGATGCCATATCTGCAATTGTGACCAGCACTACAATGAACATGGAAGTGCAGGTGTCTCTATGATAGGATGACTTAGATTCCTCTGTGTATATAAACAGGAGTGATATGGCTGGATCATATGTAGTTATATTTTTAGCTTTGTGAGAAACCTCCACACTGATTTCCATAATAGCTGGACTAGTTTATAGTCCCACCATCAGTGTAAAACACTTCCTTTCCCCTCATAAGCTCACCAGCATTTGTTATTTGTTTTGTTGATACTAGCCATTCTGACTAGAGTAGGATGGAATCTCAGTGTAGTTTTATTTGCATCTCCCTGATAGCTAGGGACATTGAACATTTTTCACATATTTATTGGTCATTTGCTTTTCTTCTTTTCAGAACTCTCTGTTCAGTTCAGTTGTCCACTTATTGACTAGATTATTTGATTTGTTAATTTTTGAGTTCTTTATATATCTTAGATATTAATTCCCTATCAGATGTATAGTTGGCACAGATTTTCTCCCATTCTGTGTGCTCTGTCTTCATGCTATGGATTGTGTTCTTTGCTGTGCAAAAGCCTTTTAATTGCAGGTAGTTCCATTTGTCAATTCTTGGTACTAGTTCCTTTTAAGAAAATATTTGCCTATGACTATGTGTTGACATGTGTTCCCTACATTTTCTTCTAGTCATTTCAAAGTTTCCAGTTTTACACGAAGATCTATGATTTTAAATTGATTGTTGTACACAGTGAGAGATATCAACTTACTTTCATTCTTCTTCGTGTGGATATCTGAGAAACTGGATAGTTTTCCCAATACCATTTGTTGAAAAGACTGTTTTTTCTCTAATGTATGTTTTTAGCATCTTTGTCAACCATCAAGTGCCTCTAGCTGTATTGGTTTTGGGCCTTCTATTCAATTTCTTTGCTCTTTATGGCTGTTTTGTGCCAGTATCAGGCTGTTCTTATTATTTTGGCCCTGTAATATAATTTGATATCAGGTATTATGATGCCTCCTGCGTTGCTTTTTTCTGTTCAGGATTGCTTTGGTGGCTCCTGAGGAATTGGGGTGGCTTTGGGGAACAGGCACTCCCGGATCTAACTGTCTATATTCCTATATGCTGTTTTGATTTGCGTAGCAGTCCTGTCTAGATGACTGCTGACCGGGACCTAGCTAGGAGGTCCCATCTGCCATGTAGGTCTTGCCCAGTGAGATTTGCCACAGTCACTGCAGATCCCACTGCCACTGCTGCCACAGTGGTCTCCACTGCATCCATTGTCACTGGGGTCAATGTCAGCACTCTGCCACCAGGGTCCTTATCATAATTGCAATAGCCACTGAAGTTGAAATTACAATCTATGGGCCTTTGTGTAGGGAAGATGGAGTTTTCCTTTTCCTTGTCGGTGTTAGAGCCAGTGTGTGGGTGAATACTATTTTCTTCTTTCTGTCCCAAAGTCTCTTTTTTCATGTCTGAATTCGATTGTGTTAACACCTTTATTGTATTTTCTGTTGCATCCTCTTTTTTCCTCCTGGGTTTGGAATTACTCTTTTGTTACTCTGCCAGTTTTCATTCTCTGGCTTACAGGGAGGCTCCTTCTAACCTGCCATCTTCCCAGAATCCCCATGCTCAGTCAGTTTCTTCTATAATGTGGTAGTTAGAAGTGATCACCATACTTCCATATGACTGAACTATTATAACAAGCAAAGTCTTCTCTCTTGCTTTTGTTCCTGCTTCTATTAGTGCTACCTATTTTAACAGGTATGAGAGCTCATCATAATTTAGGCTTGTATTAACTTCAAGGACAAATAAAACCCTTATACCTTTTCCTGAGGAGCTGCTATCATGCCAAGTCTCTCTCATTGTACAGTTTTATGGGTGATGGATAGCATGTACATTTTTTATCCTACATGCAACATGATAAAATGATTCTGCTTAGGGAAGAGCACTAACTTGATTTGTATAATTTAAAGATTTGGACCCTTTCTGTAAATAGGGTAAACTAAATGAAAATAATTCTTATGGCTTGGTATTAAAAATCTAATTATAATCTCTTTCTCCCATCAGACTGTGGGCTATGTGAAGCCTGAGTTTTAGTCTTGGCCATCTGTTTATATTTTGGTCAAAAGTGTGCACTCAATACAAGCTGAACTTCTATACAGGAAAGCAATGGTTTTCTCTCTTTGGTTTCATCAAACATATATAAGATAATTGAATATATTTGTCTGCACTGCATCAATTTCTGCATAATGGAGTATTTCAAATGATGCAATGACAAGGGCACACATCTGGGTCACAAGCAATGCTTCATTTTAATGTAATCTTGCAGCTGCCTACAGGATTTAATACATGTCATCAATAATACATTTCCAAATTAACTTGGCATGGCATACTACAGGTGCTGAAAATAAGCATAGATTTATATAAACCAGTGATGTTAACTATATGAAATGCATGGAAGTTTTACATAAAGGAATTTAAAGACACCTTCCTCGATGTAACCTAATTAAAAAACTGATCGCCAGTGTTCTTGCTCATTACACAAGCAACTCAAGGGATTACAACTGCCTTTATAATCATTTATTATTAACAATGAGAAAACATGATTTCCATTAAAATATATGCCTGATTGAAATGAACAAACTCCCCAGAGGTATAGTTATCAATCTTTCCTTCCCCATATCCTTCAACTTTCCCTCGTCCCCACCCTCCCAAGAATCAAGGAAAAACTTAAAGGAGAAATTAAGTTCTTCATTCCATGTAAGCCCAGTATTCTTCCTCTCCAGAGTTACCATGGAGATGCAAAAACAAAGTAGCCAAAAGCCAGTACTTTGGATGTTAGCTGTCACAAATTCAAACCATTTTCTTCTACTTACTTGGGCAAGTTATTTATCCTGCATAGGCCTTAGCTTTTTATGTTTTCTTGGGTTTTTTTTTTTTGTTTGT
Source organism: Pedetes capensis (assembly GCA_007922755.1). Lineage (NCBI taxonomy): Eukaryota > Metazoa > Chordata > Mammalia > Rodentia > Pedetidae > Pedetes > Pedetes capensis. Next base: position 35,417 of record VMDO01002161.1, read on the forward strand.
TTTTTGTTTTTATTATAAAGCAGTGATTTACTTCTAGGATAGGTAAATAATTTATTAGAATTCTATTACAGAGCACCTGCCACAATGCCTAGTATAGAAAGCACTGATAATCCTCCTCCCTCCATAAAGAAAACTCCTAAAATACAAACAAACAAAACCCCACTGTAGTTCAAAGACCTGGATAGGACAATTTGGAATACAGAAGTAGATGCCTGATTGGTAGGATAGCCTGGCAAAGCTGGAATGTGGGGTGAGACCGGAGTCATCACAGTCATGGTTCACACTGCGAAGGAGGCCAAGGCCACATTCCTAGCAAGTCCATGCACAGTGCTTAGGAGGCCTGTGACTGGGGCAGCCCACCAAGAGAAGCTTGGATTAACATCATTGTTATGTATGAAGGAATCCGTAGGCTGAGAGGGAACATTATCAGGATTTCTGTGTGAAGAATTTGTATTCAATTAAAGAAATCAGCAATGAGAAAGTAACACATAGTTCATTAAAATTTTCATCAGTCAGAATGCTCTCATATTTTTTTTCTTGGGTATCTGCTTAGTAAAACAAAGTTCAACATCAAAATGACATAAAGATCCACAAACTAAGAAAGCTAGAAGGAATTTTATATTTCATTTTGATCTGATTTTACAACAAAGAAAATAGTCTTGGATGAGAAGTGACCTCGCTACAAACAGAGCTCATTACCTGCAGTCAGAACTCAGAGCTAGGTCTGCTGGTATCTGGTGAGTTAAAATCTGATTTCCATATATCTATCAAAATCTCCTCAACAGGAAATCACCATATATAAACCATAGAAACAAAGGAAAAATAATTTGAAGAAAGCTCATAATTTAGAAATATATGTTTAGATTATTGTTTATTAAATTTGCTTCATCTCAGAGATTAAAATTGGTGATGATTTTCCACATCTATCTTCTATCTGGAGTTATGGTGTGATCATAGGCATATTTAGGCAATTGAAATACTCATTCACAAGTATCTTAGTCAAATTTTTAAATTAAGAGCTTGCCTTAAATTACAGAATGTCATTGTAAAAGAAAATTCTCAATAATACAGAGTATTATATAATAAGGAGTATTTCTTAACAAGTGAATCAACCTTGACAATTTTATGGAAACTTCAAACAAATATATTATGAAAAGGGATTTGCTTCAGATCAATAGGCTCATGAGAACAGTAAAGATACAACTTTTGTGGTCCTACATCTTAGGAAGGTTAAGGAACTTCAAGAGGTGGCCTGATAGCCATTATAGAACTGGACCCCTGAGTTTTCTATTCTGTCTCTGCCTACATACTGAGATTTGGCCCTAATCTTCATGTTTATATTCAACTGATTGTTTCCTCTCCACATATTTTCCTTTCCACTGTCTCAACTATGCTCAAATCTTTCCAATCTACTTCTTCTTTGACCCTAAATGTACCTCATCACCTGCCTCTCTTTCCTACTCCCATTGAACTTTCTTCAGTATTTAGTTGTCCACTCTTTATCGAAACTCTTTCCTTCAAAACTGGCTTTCTTCTTAACAAATTTCATGAAAAATGTCCCAGTTAAATATCCTGCATACATAATAGGCAGATTTTGTGTTGACTTATCCTAACTGCAACCACTATTATACTGTGTCACAGAAAAAAAAATCAAAATTGAATCTGTTATTAATCTCTCTCAATTTATAGGAATCATAACTGATACTTAAAATTTTATCAAAAGAGAACTAATGTGAAATTGAAATTGTATATGTGATGAGGGTGTGCTTCTAGAATATGTAAAGAACTTTTGTAATTCAATAATGAAAAGATAATGCAATTGAACTATGGACAAGTAATGTGAAAATCATTTTTTTAATTCATTGCCAATAAGCACATGAAAAGATGCTCAATGTGACTAAACACCACGGAAGCACAAATCAAAACCACAATGAGATATTGCTCAGACCCACTAGGATTAGTTCCAATTTATGAACAATTTATGTACAAATATTATATGCCAATCAAAAAAATAAAGTAAATTTTCAAAAATCACATAGGAGCAAGTGTTGACAATGATATGGATAAATTGTGCCACTATACAATCCAGGAAAGAATGTAAAATAATGTAGCCATTTTGCAAAAGAATCTGGAAGTTACTCAGAAAGTTAAATACAGACTTAACATGTGATTTATCAATTCCAATCCTAAGTATATGCCCAAGAGAAATGAAAACAATGTTCAAGAAAAAAAACTCATACATGAATATTTATAGGAGCAGTATTTATTCTAGCCAAAATGTGGAAACCACCTCAATGTCCAGCAACTGATGAATAGATAAATAAAATGTGGTATGACTATTCAATGTAATATTATTTGAGAATAAAGGAATGAAGTACTGATACATGATACAACATGGGTGAACCTTAAAACTTTATGCTAAGTGAAAGTAGCCAGGAAGGGAAGACCATTTACATGAAATGTCCAGAACAGGCAGATCTGGAGAAACTAGGTTAGAGTTTGCCTAGGTCTATGCAGAGGGGAAGAAATGCGGTGAGGGTAAATAGTAGAGAGGGCAGTAAGAACAGAAAATTGCATTGCTAAAATAAGGCATAATGGATTTCTTTGGGAAACAATGAAAATATTCTGCAATTGATTGTGGTAATAGGTGCAAAACATATTTTGAAGGGGTGAGTTGCATTGTCTATGAATTCTATCTTGATAAAGTTCCTCTATTAAAAAAAATACATAGCTGGGCATGGTGGTACACATCTGTAATCTCAGCAATTTGGGACACAGAGGCAGGAGGATTACAAATTTGAGGCCAGATGCAGCCTGCGTAAGTTAGCAAGACCCTATCTTAAGATACAGAAAATAAAAAGGGGAGCTGGGGAGCAGCTCATTGGTGGAGCACTTACAAAGTATGTATGAGGCCTTGGGTTCAGCTCCCAAGTACCACAGAAAAATAAATAAAATAAATTAATAAGTACATGAGAACAGGTGTGGGCAGGAATGGCCTCTGGCAGTACATATGCCTATTTTAGTGCTTTAAATATCAAGAAATCAGACTTACTGTTCTTAATTAGTTCACCAAAAAAAATTGGTCCAGCATTTAAATCAGTGAGTTGCTACAATTGACAGGGAAAAAAGCATGATCTTATATGCTGACAATGTTCTCTTCCTGTCAAAAAAAAACCCTTAAAAGGCAGCAGAAACTGTTAGTTAATATTATCAGAAAGATCTCCTGCATATCAATTATGCCCAAAGTAATTAATTTTGGCAGTCATACTATAAATCTAGACACAAAAGAGGTAATTTTGTACCATCTGCTCTCAAACTTGAGCATGCACTAGCATCACCTGGAGGCTTGACAGACTACAGATTGCTGAATCCCACTCTGAGAATTCCTGATGCAGTAAGATTGGGTGGAGCCTTTAACACATTCCAAGCTAAGCTAATTCTGCTAGCCTAGGGCGTACATTTTAAGTCCTGCTCATAGTTCTTTACTAAGTTATTCCATTTCTTTATGGCTATGTGTATATTTATGGCTAACTTGCCCTGATTAGTTCAAACGTAATTATAGTTAAAAGTCAAACCTGTTACATGATCCATATGGTACATCAGAACTACCATAAGGAATTGCTTGATGGAGAAAACTGTTACATAAGACAATGTGCTGATTCTTCTGTTGGAAGCATAACAGTAAGACTCAGGCTATGGTAGCAAGAGTAGAATTGGAAGTCACAAAGAATGTCAGATTATCAGTGAATTATTTTGATGCCAGAGAACTAGAAGAGATCAATAAAGCTTGACTTCTGGGGGACAGAAGAGGGCAATGAGGTGGCACCAGGGCATCACTGCATCCTAACTGGTCTTTAGTTCCTGAACCATATTCTGCTCTGTGCAGCCCTGGGGTATAGTAGTCCCTGACACGTGGCTGTGCTGCTGTTTCTACAGGACTTTGAGCTTCACTGTGTGTCTGAGAGACTTGTCCTTATTACTTCCAGAGTTATCTCGTCTTTACTCCAGATGGCAGTGAGTGGGTATCTTCCCTTGAAAGTCCAATGAAGAACTTTTCAAAAAGACCTTAACATGATAGGTGGGTCGTTCTAACAAAATGATCTTTGATGTACATATGTGCTTCTTATGGACTTCTAGCTCAGTCTTTAATAACCAGATGCCATAACTGGCAAAAACAAAAGCACAAAAGAGAGCACAAAGACAGAGCACAGCAAAACAAAAATGAGTCTCATATCATATTTATAAAAATATGCAAGCAGGACGGGCACAGTGACTCATGCCTGTCATCCTCGTGACTTGAGAGGCAGAGGCGGGAGGATCCCAAATTTGAGGTCAGAGGCAGCCTGCATAACTTAGTAAGACCCTATCTCAAAATAGATGTGTACACACACACAATCAGAAATGAAGATAGCAAATGATCAATGCTGTTTGTGTTTAGCACCATATTTCTTCAGAAGGAAAACCAAATTAAGGCATGCCCTGAAAGAGTGGGATGGTCTGAAATCATGTGACTGAGTAAGAGTTAAAGGAAATGATATGCTTTGAGAAACCCTAAGGAAAGAAAGGGAGAAGGACCTGGCAATCCACTCCCAAGGCAATCCCGAAACAGTCAGCCATTGAAAACCCTATGAGGGTCGCTATGAGTCAGATACCGACTTGACGGCACCTAACAATAACAACAACAACAAGGAAAGAAAAAAGTAGGAAAGAAGATAGCTTTCATCTAATGATTTTACTAAATAACACTAACAATCAAATAATAAGAAAAAATATTTCTTAATCTAATTTTGGAAGCTCAGATCATTGTATCTCCTTCTTGAATATGTCTTGTTGTTGTTAGGTGCTTTTGAGTTGTGTCCAACTCAGAGACACTCATAAGATTTTCAATGGCTGATTGTTCCAGGATTGCCTCAGGGGTGGATTGTCATGTCCTCCCATTTTTTGCAATGCTAGGAATAAAACAGAGGACCTCAAAAACTGCAGAGCAGTGCTCTACCAACTGAGCTAAATCCCAGCCCTTGAATATTTCTAGTATAGATTAATATATACATATTAGGTATTCAATAAATGTTACAAATGACTTATCCCAATAAGGACTTTTTAAAGTACTAAAATTAGGTAATCTATTGTTTGAACTACTGTTCCCAAGATTTTGTGGCTATAGTTCCCCTCTTCCTTGTAGTATTTGTTAATATATGCCACAGAATTAAGGTTCTGTAGAGAACATTTGAGAAGCTATTATATTAGACATGGCATGTATGACTGTATGCAAAATAAAAAGTAGTAATTACAATAGTAGACTTAGATATAGTGGATGGCAAGAGATATATTAATTAGAAGAATGCAAAAGCACAATGGATACTCCTTGAGGCTGAAAATTCGAAGGAAAGGTTTACAAAAATGGCTGGATTGCTATATATTAGGATTTGTGTTGATGGGATACATGGTTTGAGTAATTACTATAGTTGAACTAAATCAGTGGTTCCCATTGACCATTGATTAATGAAACCATAAATTTGGAAGTTAGTTTTAGAGACCTACTTTTGGGCTAACCACTTCTGACTTCATCCATTAGAAACAATAATGATAATTTACTATTACCTGTATTTCATAAGAGGATTATTTTACCAGCAAAATGACAGAAAGGACAACATTTCAGAATAAAGAAGGAAAATTAGCAATGCTATCCCACTATTATCTATATTTTTCTCATTCTATAATATTAAACCAATATTGTCTATTTTTCTCATTTTCTAACAAGAGGCTTTGTCACTGACTTATCCATAATCTCAGACTTTGTAACAAATGTCATACACGACCTCACAGCTTCATTCTAGAAAATGTTCTACAATTCTAGGTAAATGCCCCATCAATGTCAGGTAATAATTTATGATGATGAGAAAAGTCTATGAGACAGGAAGGGAAGAGGAAACATAAAAGGAAGAACACAGATATGAAGAAATTTCTTCAAAGGGTAGAGATTAAAAATCAAAAGAAAAAAATGAGAACAAAGGGGTTTTATTTTCTTGAATAACAGGAAAGCTTTCACCTTATCTAAAATGAGCCAGACCTCTAATTCATAGCTGGAAATACATCCACAGAACACATCTGTGACCAGTGACAAATGTCTACATACAATGACCTTATGGTAACAAAATCATTTCACCTCCTATTGGCTTTTTTTTATCAAGTCAAATTATTCAACCCATATTATCCATACCTTCTTTGGTCTAATGTCTGGAAATCAACTGAGGATTCTGGTGAATGTGCAGCATTTCTTAATGCAAAGCACCTCTTGAGCAATGGATGCCAAGGTGATGCAGGATAACCCCATCTCTATTCCAGTGGTCCAGTGACCAGTGGAGATTTTAAATGAGAACAAAATTTCATATATCCCATCATATGTATGTTGGTAATGTCTACTGCCACCACATGTCTGTCAGTTTGCCATACTGTGGGGGCTTGCATGTTACTGTGATGCTGAAAGCTATGCCACCAGTACTACAGATACCAGCAAGTTCACCCATGGTGGACAGGTTTCAGCTGAGCATCCAAGATAAAACAAACTACAGAGAAATACTTCCTTAATCCTCTCCCAACACAATTAGCCATTGAAAATTCTATGAATAACAGAGAAACACTGTCTGCTAGGGGCTGCTAAATGAATCCCCCATAATGCAAGGCACTCAAAGGAGACTGGGGAAAAGTTGCCTCCTCAAAGCAGAGACTATCTTAATTATGAGAATGGAGTAAAGCCCCAGGGACCTCCATTTGCTGATGTGGCACACCTCAAAATGAGAAGGAACAACTGTAAACATCCATTAATAATTGGAACATGGAATGTACTTAGTATGAATAAAGGAAAATTAGAAATTGTCAAAAGGCAAATGGAAAGCATAAACATCCACATTATAGGCATCAGTGAGCTAAAATGGACTGGCATGAGTCATTTTGAATCAGATAATAATATGGTCTACTAAGCTGGGAATGACAATTTGAAGAGAAATAGGGTGGCATTTATCATCAAAAAATACAGCTCAAGATCTGAAGCACAATGCTATCAATGATAAAATAATATCCATATGCCTACCAGGAAAGCCAGTTAATATGACTATTATTCAAATTTGTGCACCCACCACTAAGGCTATGAATGAAGAAAGGGAAGATTTTTACCAGCTTCTGCAATCTGAAATAGATCTAACATATAGTCAAGATATACTGGTAATTACTGGTGATTGGAATGTAAAAGTTGGAAACAACTAGGAAGCTCAGTAGTTAGGAAATATGGCCTTGGTGACAGAAACAATGCTGGAGATTGCATGACAGAATTGTCAGACCAATGACGTTTCATTGAAAATATATTTTCCCACCAACATAAATGGTGACTGCACACATGGAATTCACCAGATGGAACATATAGGAACCAAATTGACTACATTTGTGGAAAGAAAAGATGGAAAAGCTTAATATCAAATGTCAGAATGAGACAAGGTGCTGATTGTGGATCATACCATCAGTTACTGATATGCAGGTTCAAACTAAAAGTGAAGAAAGTAAGAATAAGTGTACGATAACCAAGGTATGACCTTGAGCATATCCCATCTGAGTTCAGAGACCACCTCAAAAATAGCTTTGATAAGTTAGATGATAATGATCAAAGACAAGACAAGTTGTGTTATGACATCAAAGACATCATTCATCAGGAAAGCAAAAGGTTATTAAAAAGTCAGGAGAAAAACAAAAGATCAAATTACATGTCAGAAGAGACCCTAAAACTTGCCCTTGAATATTAGCTAAAATAAAAGGCAGAAATGGTGAAGTTAAAGAACTAAAGAGAAAAATTTTAAAGGACAGCTCAGGAAGACAAAATTAAAAATATAATGACATGTGCAAAGAACTGGAGGTAAAGAACCAAGGGAGAAGAACACATTCTTTTTTTCTCAAGCTTAAGGAATTAAAGAAAAAATGCAAGACTTGAGTGGCAATAGTGAAGGATTCTACAGGGAAAATAGTAAATTTGCAGGAAAAATTAAAAGAAGATGGAAAGAATACACAGAGACATTATATGAAAACAATCGGTGGATGATGAAATATTTCAAGAGGTTGCATACGATCAGGAACCAATGTTACTGAAGGAAGAAGTGGAAGCTGCCTTAAAGGAACTGGTGAAACACAAGGCTGCATGAATTGAATGGAAAACCAATAGAGAGGTTTCAAGAAACAGATGCAGCATTGGAGGTGCTCTCTTGTCTATGCCAAAAGATTTGAAAAATAGTTACCTGGCCAACTGACTGGAAGTGATCCCTATTTGTGCCTATTCCCAAGAAAGAGTTTCCAAATGAATGTGGAAATTATTGAATGATATCATTTATATCACACACAAATAAAAATTGGTCAATGATCATCCAAAACTGACTGCAGCAGTAGATAGAGAACTACCAGAAAATCCAGCCAGACTCAGAAGAGGGCATGGAACCAGGGACATCATTACTGATGTCTGATGGATATCAGCTGAAAGCAGAGAATATCAGAAAGATGTATACCTATGCTTTACTGACCATGCAAAGGCGTTTAACTGTTGGATCATAACAAATGGTGAATAATTTTGCAAATAATAGGAATACCTTGGCACTTAATTATACGCATGAGGCATCTGTACATGGACCAGGAGGCAGCTGTTCGAACAGAACAAAGAGATACTGCTTGGTTTAAAGTCAAGAAAGGTATGCATCAGACTATATCTTTTCACTATACCTCTTCAATCTTTAGGCTGAGCAAATAATACAAGAATCTGGACTTTATGAAGAAGAATGTGGAATCAGGATTGGGGGAAAACTCATTAACAACATGCACTGTACAGATAACACAACTCTGCTTGCTGAAAGTAAGAGGATATGAAACATTTACTGATGAACATAAAAGAACAAAGCCTTCAGTATGGATTGCTCCTCAGCATCAACAAAACAAAAACCCTTACAACTGGATCACTACACACCTTAATAAAAAATGGAGAAAAGGCTGATGGTTCTCAAGGTTTTGCTTTACTTGGTTCTATAATAAACACAGAAGCAGCAGTCAAGAAATCAAAGGACACATGGCATTGGAAAAAGCTGTTGTAAAAGACGTCTTTAAAGTGTTGAGAAGTAAAGATGTCACATTGAAGATGAAGGTGCACCTGACTCATGCCATGCTATTTTCTTTTGCATATGTATGTGAAAGCTGGACATTGTATAAGGGAGACAGGAGAAGAATAGATCCTTTTGAATTATAGTGCTGGAAAGGAATACTGAATATAACATGGACTGCCCAAAGTACCAACACATCCGTCCCAGAAGAATTGCATCACAATGCTCCTTAGAAGCAAGGATGTCTAGACTATGTCTTACATATTTTTTACATGATGTCAGGAGGGACCAATCCCTGTAGAAGGACATCATGCTTGGGGAAGTGTCAGGTCAACAACAACAACAAAAAGGAAGACCCTCATATAGATGGATTGACACAGTGACTGCATCAATGGGCTTAAACAAAAATGATCATGTGCCTGACACAGAATTGGGGAGTTTTTCATTTTGTTGTATGTAGGGTTGCTATTAGTCATACCGTACTCTATGGCATGGGAGAAGGGCCTGGCAATCCACTCCCAAGGCAATCCCGAAACAGTCTGCCATTGAAAACCCTATGAGGGTCACTATGAGTTGGATACTGACTCGACGGCACCTAACAACAACAACAACTCTATGGCATCTAACAACAACATGGTCTGCTCGTCAAAGATTGACTTCAACTGACAATATTTATAACTTGTCAAATAATAATAATCACTTCCTATGTCTACTTTATTCTCCAAATATTTAAAATGTGAATTTGAAAAAAAAAATATTGAGAGAGAGCAAGTAAATCCTTCCTTCAGAAAAATTACTTTCTCTTAGTTATTTCATGAGTGCCTAGAAGTAATAAATATAATGAATGCTTTCACAATGCAAGCAAATTAATAGATGCATTTAAAATCTTTTCATAGCCTCGCCTTACAATCACTTTAAACATCCAACAAATTTTCCATAGAAACACTAAAAGTAATATTATGGATTGAAAAAGATCATCATAATTTCAATGAGTGTGGTTCTATGCAAATTCTGATTCTGAACATAATTTTATGATACCATAAAAACCTCAGGGAAAATGTCTAAATGAAAATGCACCCAGAGACATCACTTAGCATTTCAATTTATTTTGTCATAGTCATGAAAGCACTCTATATCTGTAATCTGAAACCAAAGAGTAGTTAACCTAATATAATTTTTTGTCAAATGTTGGAGTAGAACCAATTATTGATTGTAGCAGGAGTCTAACAAGCTAGTGTGCATAAAGTTGAAAAACCATCTGGAACAATAATATCCCTCCCACAGGAAATTTATCAGTCAGAAAGATGGGGGATATCTCAGAATTTCAGCATCCCACCATAAGCTCAAAACTCTAATAGGGAGAACTCTTGTACCTGGCCCTTTGGGAAGTTATCTGTCAGTGGAGATTATTCTGTCTCTTTTGCTGCTGCTAGTGCTCTGATTTCTTAGCACAGAAGTTAGTAAAATCATGTGCCATTTTATCTAAACAGACCTAGATCAAAGGAAATTTTCTCCTGAGTTCAATTCTCTATTTATAACTAATATTTCAACTCACATGTAATGTGTGTGACCTCTGCAGTTATGAATATGAGAGCATTTAACTTTCCAAATTCTGAGGAATTAAAACACATTCAAAGGCTCAAGTCTAGTTATTATGAAAAAATATATTTCTTTGTACTTGTAACTAGCATTTTCTAGTTAAACAGTATTGTGTAATTAATTTTAACTATGTGGGCTGGTGTTAAACTTAGTTGGTAGAGTGCTGCTGTGCACACTCTGAGGCCATGGGTCCAATCCTCAGCACCACAAAAATGGGAGAAGGATGTGACAATCCACTCAATAAGCAATCCCAAAACAATCAGCCATTGAAAGCCATATGAATGATAGAGAAACACTGACATAGTGCCAGGCAAGGCAGTGTCAGGAAGTTATTCGCTCTGCTGTATACAGGGTCACCATGAGTTGGATTGACTCAATGGAATCTAACAAAATAACAATAATAAACATGAGACTGAACTAGTAGTAGATAAACTTAAATGCTACCCAATAAAGAAAATGTAATTATTAAAAAGAGAAGAATGCCAGGAGGGGTGGCTTATACCTGTAATCCCAGTGACTCCGGAGGCAAAGGCAGAAGGATAGCAAGTTCAACACCAGAAGCAGCCTGTATACTTTAACCAGACCCTGTCTCAAAATACAAAGTAAAAAACGGGTTGGGGTGTGTCTCACTGGTAGAGCACTTGCAAAACCATGTGTAACACCCTGGTTTCAACCCCCAATAATGCAAGACAGAGGGGGGAGAGAGAGAGAGAGAGAGAGAGGGAGGGAGGGGGAGGGAGGGAGGGAGGGAGAGAGGGAGAGGGAGACAGAGAGAGAGAGGGAAGGGAAGGGAGAGGAAGGGAAGAAGAAGAGGAGAAGGAGGAGAAGGAGGAAGATGCATAAATGTTAAATAAGATTACAAGGCAGTAGCAGCAAAGAATTAACTGTAACTTCTTTGGAGATACTTCCTAGAAATGAAATGGAAAAGTTCAATAAAGGAACAATTAACCATGACTCCTTATAAAGGCAGTGGCTTACACATGTCCAATAAAAGAAGACTCTAATAATGTAGATGTTTATATGCTCCTAAGATCATTTTACCCCACTCTAGGCAATTATGTTGTGTTTTAAGTTCTCTCCCATCACTGAATCTAGTAACCCAGAATGCCAAACAAAGGTGGCAGATAGCCATCAATGATTTCTACTGTAATCATTAATACTTAGGATTGGAGCCAGTTTGAAATAGTTCCTAGTACATAGGAGGTTTCAGACCTTCTGATTTTATGGCTCAGTTGAAACACACACACACAAAAACACATTCACTCACACATCAAGATGAAGGTAGGGTGGGGATCAACACTGGGTTTCCAACTTTTATTTTGCTAAGTGAAGACATTTTTTAAAAGTACTTTAACTTTCTTCTATAACCAGTACCATAAAGAAATATTTTATAACAAAAAGTATAGAAATGTGATAATCTTAGAATAAAGATGAATTCTTTCCAAGAAATGGCAACTTGTCATTTTATGCCAACATACTCTCTAGTATGTTAGCACTTGGCTGGAGATGGCATTATATCTGGTTCCTCATTAAAGCCACACATACATTAAGCAATCAGTATGCAAGAGATAATTCATATACTTTTGTGTTTATATATTGAAATTAGCCTTGGAGTTTATGAGGGGGAGATTTAATAATTTGCCTAAAACGCAAGTTTGACAATAATGATATATTCTCAATTTCCACAATCATTACAAAATATTCATGCATTCATCTATTGTAAAAATATAATGCAAGATAAAATATCTGTATAGGTGAAATGAAATCTCTTGTTATGTTATGTCCCTAACTATTCAGATGCCTGCAGCTGTAGCCCTGTGGTATCTGATCCCGTCAGATCTCAGAAGCTAAGCAGGGTCAGGCCTGGTTAGTAGTTGGATGGGAGACCACCTGGGAACACCAGATATTGTAGGCTTGGGAGACTGACCTGGCAACCCATTCTCAAAATCAATCCACCATTGAAAACCCTGTGAACAGCAGAGAAGCACTGACAATAGTGTTTCGCCTGTTGTACATAGGGTCTCTATGAGTCGGATACCGACTCAATGGCACCTAACAACAACTATTCAGATATATTCAGACGTATTGTTAAATGTTTTTAAATAGATAATAATGAGAAACAGGTTGTATTCTTGTAAATGTTCTTTTACATCCTCATTATTTTCCTCTTGTTACATCTTATCAATTGTGTTTTCCAAGTGTTTCTATTAAAAATGTGATGAATTATCTTCATAAAAATTGAAGATCACAGAAAAGTCCTTTTAGAATTTGGAAATCGGAGAATATTAAGACTGCTTTCAGTACTCAATGCTTAACCATCACTGAATTTCACTGGATTTATGTTTTATATGAAATTTTACCTGTAAATTGGTGAGGGAAAAATGTCCCAATCACATTTACAATATAATCCAGCCTTTCTCTTGGCCCACATGGCTCCCTCTCCAGCCACCTCTCCAAGCTCATTTTCTAGTACTCTGCTCTTCAGGCTGCTTTCCACCTGCCAGTCTCCATGCTGGTTCCTCAGACACATGCGGTATCGTGCAGCATCAGGGTCTTTGCTCTTTCTGCTTCTTTCTCTGATATGATTTTCCTCTAAGAGCCATGGAGCACCTTCCCTTTCTACTCCAATGCAACCCAGGCTACAAGGTCTTTCCTCATCGACACCCATCTTCCTCCATCATACTCTATCCTTTCACTCTGCTTGATTGTTCCTCCAAATGCATCTTGCAATCTCTCCTGATAATGCATATTTGTTTATCCATCCTTATTTGTCTCCAAAACTAGAGCGTAAGCTTTATGAGAGTAGGAACTTTTGTTTCATTCATCACTGTAACCACTTCACTAAAACATGTGCATTGTAGGTTCTCAAAAATATGTGTTGAATGAAGAAATGAATGTAATTATAAGAAAATATTTCTAATTTATGTAAAAATAATAGTGTTAGTTTATATAACATTGAACTTTACCAGTTCATCTTTCTAGTTGTGCAAGAATTATTTAAAAATTCCTATTCATTCATAAACTAACTTTAAATTATTCTCACAGCTCATAATAATGAGCTTACTCTTAAAATGGAACATAAAACAAAGTATAAATTGATAGAGTGGATTCTTTCAGTGAACATCCAATATCATTCAGAAATTTTTTTCCTTTTTTGATTAACCTGAAGTAGTTTTAAAATCAAGTTGAAATATCTTCACAAGCTAGGTGTGGTGCCTCACGCCTGTCAGCTCAGGAGGCAGAGACAGGAGGATCGCAAGTCCAAGACTAGAGGTAGTGTGAGTAATTTAGCAAGACCCTGTCTCAAAAAAAAAAAAAAAAAAAAAAAAAAAAAAAAAAAAAAAACTTAAAAAAATTAAAAAAAAAAAAAAAAAAAAAAAAAAAAAAAAAAAAAAAAGAAAAGAAAAAAAAAATCTTCACAATCTTATAAAAAAGTAAATGAGAAATAAAATATAATACATAATAAGATGGAGCACATATAATAGGATAACAAAGAACTGATAATTTTATGAATTGATAACAAATGATTTTTAAGATTTGACATTTAATTTTATTTGATCATGCTGAAAATAATATACCATAGCTTACCTATTTTAATAACTAAAATATTTCATATAGCATTCAGTGATTTTATTATAATTTTGAAAGTCCAAAATGTGCTGGTGCCTAGTAATTTTTGCTTTAAGGGTTGGAATGACCTGCCCACTTTTATACTAAAGCTTCTACAGTCTAAAGAAGTATTGGTTTTATTGTTCACTGTACTTTCACAAGAAAGTAAAGTATGATTCCTCTGAGAATGATGAGAAAACATATTTCAAAGCATATGTTCATATATTTGGCGTGGATGATATTCAAAGGAATATGATACATGATACCCACTGTCAGTCCCTGCAGAGCACTAGATTTTAGTGTTTATGTATTTTCTCCAATATTAGTTGTGAGTTGTTAATGATCACTCAACTATTTCTAGTGACTATGATCAATGTTGAGTTTGGGAAGGAAGGCTAGTCAAGGTTACAGGTATAGGCTTTGGTCATGAAAGAGAATGCACCTAATTAGTCCCTGTGGGAATTGAACCTGCAGCCTTATACTCTTTGACTTTCTAAACAAGTCAAGTCCTCTAGGAAGACCAAGACTCACCAGATGATTTTTTTCAATGATGTCTTTATGTTTAATTGGCATTAGTATTTAAGAACAAAAATAAAATACTCTGTTCTACTAATTGTTTGACTTTTCATGGAAAATTAATCTGAGGTAGATAAAAGTATTCAAGAGGTTTCTTGTAAATGTCTAATCTTTAAAAAGCTATTTTTAAAGGCAAATAACTGAAAGCCAAAAACAATTGAGGATTCTAAAAACATATTTACTTAAAGTGTCAATCTCAAATCAAAATAGTATTAATCATTTTATAATGAAAGGATTTCAATTTGTAAAATCATATTATGAGTAGAAGACATATTGAAATATTTCAGAATTTAGAAAATTGACATTAACCCAAATAGTCACATTTTACCTTAAAGTTTTATGTAATTTGGATGACATATTTTCTTTATTTTGTGCTCTTGTTTTGTCTATTTTATCTTTTCTTCTCCTAGGGTATTTTCCCCTAATTTATTCTCCACTAAACTCAACTTACTCTTCTCTTCTGCTGTATTTCTACTCATCCACAAGGTAACCATTATCATTACGATTACCCTTAACATGAGGATTCTTCGACTTTAGGCTCACAAACTCTCTCTCTCTCTCTCTTTCTCTTCCCCATACCTTAATTTACTAATCATTCATTCAATGAGCACTTACCAACTAAGCTTTTCCTACCATACAGAGGTCTCTGTTTTCAATTAGCAACATTATTACATTTATGTATAACCTTTCTAATTTTCAAAAAAAACAACACAGTAATAGGCTATTGACAATTCTAATCTCTTCTCCTTGATTACAAAACTAGGGTTAAAATTTTCTCTTTAAGTCTCTGCTTATCTACATTTTCCTCCTTAGGTTCTGATCTACTCAAAGTAGAGACAACTCTAGCATCCACTCCCTTTCCCACTACAAATACAAGTGCATTAGTACTGTCCCTAAGAGCCTGAAATTTAATTGCATAAATAGAACAAGGAATTTGTACAATAATGGCTATGAAATCTTTTGAGAAAAAATAGTGGTTTCTCCTTTACATTACTTATAGTAAATTAGCTGCTTCTGTCTCTCCATAATTTTATCAAGTCAACAAAGGTTTCTGTTATGTATGTCTACAATAAAGTCTGAATTGTATGTTATTGATATATCAACTAAATTTATAAGTGATGAATCATCTTTAATAAATAGATTTATGGCTTAAAATTCAATTATTCATGTTGCGAAGTTCAGTACTACTGTAATAGGAGGTGAAAATTAACTTGAATTAGTTTATTTATCCAAAAGTAATATTTTTTTAGATCCCAGGGTTGAGAAAAATGCAAAGTCAGAAATGTAGAAGTTTTGTTGTGGCCCAAGTGTTTAGGAAGAGATAATTAATAGCACAGGCTCAATGTTTATAGAGAATTAAATCTGATAAAAGAGTTAGTACACACAATGGATGCTTTTAAAGTAAAAAGGGAGCTGAACTAATAAGATGTGGTCTCAGAAATATATTATTTTCTTCAGGGTTTTAAAGTCTGCAACCCAGGTTGTTGTTGTCAAGTTGGGGCTGACTCATAGTGACCCTATGTACAACACAAAGAAACACTCCCCAACACTGTGCCATGCCTGACATTATTGTCAGTGTTTCTCTGCTATTCATAGAGTTTTCATTGGCTGATTGTATCAAGAGTGGACTGCCGAATCCTTCTCCCAAGCCTGCAGCACTCTGTATTCCCAGGTGGTCTCTCATCCAAATACTAACCAGGCCTGACCCCACTTAGCTTTCAAGATCTGAGGAGACACTAGGGTAGTACAGCTACAGCTGCAATCCAGGTAGTTACAAAATATAGGGCCCTTGTAGGTACCCTAAATGGTAGAGTAGCTTATGACTAGCAATATTTGAATAATGTCCTCTCACAGCAGAACTATTTTTAATAGTAAAAGAGAAAATTAGAAGACAATTGAGGGTGCAACCTAGATGGGTGAAATAAATGATGCTAGTCATGTAAAGTGGAGGCATTTACACATGAGGATGTCAGTTTATATTAATCAAATAGAGTGATGGCCATAGAAACCTTTCAGTGAAAACACAAGGTGGCTAAATATCATGTATGATTTTCGTTCCTTTTCCCAAAAGAGCAAATATATGTAGAAAATAATATAACAGTATTCTTAACATTTTTTATAAATGGTAGGATTCAAGTCATTTTTACTTTCTGCTTATAATTGTCTATAGTGTTTGATGCTTTGCAAGAGAATGTTTCTTTATATTTAGCAATAAATGCAAGAGTCATATTTGTATTTCTGAGAAATGAGCCATTTCATTTCAGGCAGGAAAAACAAATTTCAATTTTGTTTCCAAAAACATCCTGGACATATATTTTAGAGCACTTATCACATTAAATCAGAGTTATTCAGCAATTTATCAGTCCTCTGGCTAACATATGAGCTCCATAAAGAGTAGTCATTACCTGTAATCAACATTACATCACTGTGCTTAACACAAGGTCGGGTACATTAGAGATGTTCAGGGATCTGGACTGACTACTTAGATTTGTGCTTATGTCCAGTGACTGCTTTCTCCTACACTTAACTCTAGTTAAATTTAGATACTGAGGGTGTAGTGGGGCCTGAGGGAACAGAAAGGGCTTGACTAGCAGGGCAGGGTCTCTATAAGATAGACAAGTCAATAACCATTTCAGCTGTATTATATAGTAAAGTACTCTGGTCCTTCTGCTGTGCATCTATTGTGTCATGTTTAAAATCTGAGTTTCTGAACCAAAATGGAAGAAGTCCCTCACTTGTCAGTCAGTTTGCCATGCTGTGTGGTACTTGCATCTGGTTATGATGCTGAAAACTATACCAGCAGGGTTACCCATGGTGGACAGCTGAATATCCAGACTAAGACAGACTAGGGAGAAGGACATGGCTATCCCACTCCTGAAACAATTAGTCATCAAAACCCTATGAATAGTAGAAAAACACTGTTAGATATAGTGGTGGAAAATGAGCCCCCAGGAGGGAAGGCACTCACAAGGCAACTGAGGAAGAGTTGCCTCCTCAAGGCAGAGTTGACCTTAATGACAGGAATGGAGTAAAAGCCCCGGAGACCCTGATTTGCTGATATGGCATGACTCAAAATGTGAAGGAACAATTGTAAACATCCATTAGTAATTTGAACATGGAATGTATATAGTATGAATCTAAGAAAATTAGGAATGACCAAAAGTGAAATGCAGTGCATAAACATTGAAATTCTGGGCATCAGTGAGCTAAAATGGCCTGGCATGTGCCATTTTGAGTCAGATAATAATATGGTCTACTATGCTGGGAATGACAACTTAAAGAGAAATGGGGTTGCATTCATCATCAAAAAAAGACAAGAGATCTGTCCTGAAGTACAATGCTATCAGTAACAGAATAATATACATATGCCTACAAAGAAGGCCAGTTAATATGACTAGTATTCAAATTTATGTACCCACCACTAAGGCAACAAATGAAGAAAGGAAAGATTTTTGCCAGCTTCTGGAGACTGAAATTGATTGAACATGCAATCAGGATCCACTGATAATTACTGGTGACTGGAATGCAAAAGTTGGAAACAGAGAAGAAGGCTCCATAGTGGGAAAATATAGTCTTGGTGACAGAAATGATGCTGAAGATCACATGATAGAATTTTGTCAGGCCAACAATCTTTACATTGCAAATACATTTTCACCAACATAAACAGCAACTATACATATGGAATTCATGAGATGGAATACACAGGAACCAAATTGACTACATTTGTGGAAAGAGAAGATGGAAAACCTCTATCAAAAGTCAGAACAAGCCCAGGTGCTGATTGTGAATCAGACCATCAACTGCTCATATGCAGCAACAAACTGAAACTGAAGAAAATCAGAATGGTTGTTTGAGAGCAAAGGTATGAGCTTGACAAGATCTGTTGAGACCAACTCAAAAACAGTTTGGGTGCATTAGACACTAATGCCTGAGGACTAGATGTGTTGTGGCATGACATCAACAACATCATTCATGAGGAAAGCAAAAGGTGATCATAAAGACAGGGGGAAAAAAGACCAAATTACCGGTCAAAAGAGACTCTGAAACTTACCCTTGAATGTAGAGCAGCTAAAGTAAAAGTAAGACATGATAAAGGTTAAGAACTAAATGGAATATTTCAGAGGGCAGCTTGAGAAGACAAAATCAAATATTACAATGACACATAAAGAGCTGGAGATAAACAACCAAAAGGAAAGAACATGATCTATTGTTCTCAAGTTTAGAGAATTTAAGCCTTGAGTGGCACTAGGGAGAGATTCTACAGGGAAAATATTAAATGATACAGGAAACATCAAAAGAAGATGGAAGGAATACAAAGAGTCATTATACCAAAAAAGAATTGGTGGATGATCGACCATTTCAAGAGGGTGCCTATGAGGAGGAACCAAGGATATTGAAGGACGAAGTGGAAGCTGCCTTGAAGGAACTAGCGAAACATAAGGCTCCAGTAATTGACAGAATATAAATTAAGACATTTCATCAAACAGATGCAGCATTAGAGGTGCTCACTTGTCTATGCCAAGAGATTTGAAAAACAGCTACCTGGCCAACTGACTGAAAGAGATCCATATATGTACCTATTGTCAAGAAAGGGGATCCAATTAAATGTGGAAATTATTGAACCATATTATTAATATCACACACAAGTAAAGCTATGCTAAAGATCATTCAAAACCCACTGCAATGGTATACTCAAAGGGAAATATAAGAACATCAAGCTGGATTTAGAAGAGAGTGTGGAACCAAGGACATCATTACTATGTCACATGGATATTGGCCAAAATCAGAGAATACCAGAATGATATCTATCTATGTTTATTGACTATGCAAAGGCATTTGATTGTGTTGATCACAACAAATTTTGGATAAGTTTGCAAAGAATGGGAATACCTGAGCACTTAATTGTATTTATGGGGAATCTGTACTTGGACCAAGAGGCAGTTGTTTAACAGAACAAGGGAACACTGGTTAAAGTCAGGAAAGGTGTATGTCATGGTTGTGTCCTTTCAATGTACCTCTTAAAGCTCTATTTTGAACAAATAATGTGAGAATATGGACATTATGAAGAATGTGGCATGAGGATTTAAGGAAGACTCATTAACAACTTGCGCTATGCAGATGACACAACTCTGCTTACACAAAGTGAAGAGGATCTGAAACATTTCCAGATGAAGATAGAAGAACACAGGCAGTACAGGTTGTGCTTCGACATTGTTAGGTTGTTGTTAGGTGCCATCGAGTCATGTCCGACTGACTCACAGTGACCCTTATAGGGTTTGCAATGGCTGATTGTTTCAGGATTGCCTTGGGAGTGGATTGCCACGTCCTTCTCCATTTTTTGTGGTGCTGGGAATCAAACTCAGGACCTTAGAAACTGCAGAGCAGCACTCTACCAACTGAGCTAAATTCCAGCCTGCTTCAACATTAACCAAACAAAATTCCTTCCAATGGTGTCAGCATGCAACTTTATAAAAAATAGAGTATAGATTGAGACTGTCCAAGATTTTGTTTTACTTGGTTCTACAATCAACACCCATGGAAGCAGTAGTCCAGAAATCAAAAGACACATTGCATTGGGAAAAGTTATTGCAAAAGACCTCTTTAAAGTGTTAAAAAGTAAAGATATCACATTGAAGATGAAGGTGTGCCTGACTCATGCATGGTATTTTCAGTTGCAAAATATGCTTGTGAAAGCTAGACATTGAAGACAAGAGACAAGAGAGGAATCAATGCTTTTGAATTATGATGCTGGAGACAAATGTTGAATATATCATGGACTGTCAAAAGTACCAACAGATCTGTCCTAGAAGAAATAGAACCAGAAAATGCTCCTTGGAAGCAAGGATGGCTGGACTGCATCTTATGTATTTTGGACATGTCAGGAGGGACCAGTTCTTGCAGTAGGGCATCATGTTTGGGAGGTTAGTGACTCAAAGAAAAATAAAAGACCCTCAACTAGGTGGATTGACATAGTGACTACAATAGGCTTAAACAACAGCAACAACAACAACAAAAACCTCTGTGCCTGGCATAGAATCAGAGAGTTTTTCATTTTGTACATAGGGTCGCTATGAGTCCAGCCCAACTAGTTGGCTCCTAACAACAATGACAACAACAATGCAATAAGTGGAAGTACTTCTATAGTTATAGTTTAGAAAGCTCATTAAATATAATTTCATAACCTTTAAGTACGTTTCTGATAGCATCAACCTCTTTACTCCTCACCCCTGGAAATCAATGGGTCATCACCTGTATCCTACCCACAATTCTATTCAAATATTTGGTAACATCCCCAGGTCCAGACACTTTTTCTTTAGGAGAAGCCCCAGAATATCCATACTAGAGGGATTAAAGGAAACATTCTGGTTTAAAATGGGAATGAGGGCACTTGTCTTGGTTACATGAAAGTAGTAAGGATATTGTTTTTTCACAGAAAGTTAAGTGGACTGAGCACTGATTGGAGCCATCTGCCTTCAATCATTTATCATAGCAGCTCCATCATAGCAGGCAAGTTACTTGGTTTTCTGTGCCTTGCTTTTCCAATTTACGAAAATGGGACACACACTACATGCTACCTCTCTAATATACCACATCCCTAAGCAAGTTGGCATGGGGATTATGTTGTTAATATTGGCAAAGTGTCCAAAAAGTGCCTGGTACCTGATACAGGCCATGTAAATGTTCAGTCTCAATAATATTTACTTAGCTTACATATTATAAAACCATATTTCTAATGTTTTATGAATACAGTTTATGCATATACAATACATATGTTATATGATATGAAAATAGGAGATTGATTGTTTTTGGGAAGGAAGCCCAGTAAGTCCTTGGAAGCATTCCTTGGCATTATATCATTTTCTTCTTTGTGCTACAGATATGAAACCCTTTTTTACTTTCTTCATGTCACCTTGTGTCTCCTGTTAATTATCTCTACTAACAGAAACAATTCTTTCCCATGGATCAAAACTTCTTTGTGGATGTCTGCATTTGATCCTGCACATAGACCAAATTTCTATCTCAAGAAGCATCAATTCAATCATTTTCTCTCTCTGGTCATTACTTACTAAACAAGAAGATACATGGAACATCTGTTTATATCTCTGTGGAACTCTCCTGATCCAATCCCACTACTCTTATCTTCTAATTGAGACTATAGCTTCCTAGAAACTTGGAAGTATTCTAGACTGTATTTCTTTTTGAATTGCTACATGAGAAAACCAAATTATTTTATTTACCTTTTCAAGTGTCACTCACATAACTACTAGAACAAGAAAGACTTTTTTAAAAAATGTGAAAACATAATTGTCCTAAACCGAGTATTTAAAGGCTAGGAGTATTGCCTGGACAGTAGTATAAATAAATTAAGTACCTTAACCTATATTTTCTAAATGCCTAGGTTAGATATTAGAATCATGACAGGCATCCATACATACACATTCATTAAACCTCAGAGCTCAGTTTTAAGAGAAATGAATAGATGTGGTTGGACACTATATTCAATGTCATGGTAAGTAGACCAAAACACTCATAAAATGAAGTAAGTTTTGACTACAAGTTCAGCTCCAACAGGGCAGCCAAGAATAAAGGGAAGTCTGGCCAAAGTGAAAATCAGAAGAATTACCATTACTTTTAACTTCTATGCATGAGGAAGCTGCCCTGAGAAGCAAAAGTCAGTGTCTGACAGATACATCCCATTACTTGCAGGTATATCCTGTCAGATGTGCCCCTTCCCCAATTCCTTTGCACATTTATTGGAAGCACTAAACTCTCCTTATATGTAATCATGTGATCATCATCCACATCACTGATTTAGATTCTCATGTAGCTTGCCACAACAGTCAGAGAATGCACTGGTCAGGACAAACCAAGAATCCATGCATTTAAGAGTTACATCCTTCACTTTAAATCAATAGTCTGTCAATTCAGTTTATTTTCCAATCTCAGTATTTGCATATCTTAGTTCTAGATTTCAAAAGACAGCCAGATATTGTGTGCATACATGTATATATATGTGTGCATATATATATGTATGTATACAAATATATACACATATATACATATATATGTAGATATACACATGTATTATATATTATGTATATATATAATATATATTATATATACATACATTACATATTGCCTGCAGCCGTAGCCCTGTGGCATTCGATCCCTGGCATCAGATCTCGGAAGCTAAGCAGGGTCGGGCCTGGTTAGCACCTGGATAGGAGACCGCCTGGGAACACCAGAAGCTGTAGGCTTGGGAGAAGGACCTGGCAACCCCCTCCCAAAAAATCAATCTGCCATTGAAAACCCTATGAACATCAGCGAAGCACTGACAATAGTGTTTCCCCTGTTGTACAGAGGATCACTATGAATCGGATACCGACTCGATGGCACCTAACAACAACAACAACATTACATATTATACATTATATTATTATACATGCATATATGCATATATTACATATTATGTATATGTATATATATAATATATATAATATATGTATACACACATATGTGTGTATATATATATATATATATATATATATATATATATATATATATATATATGTTGTTGTTGTTAGGTGCCATCGAGTCGGTATCCGACTCATAGCGACCCTCATGGGGTTTTCAATGGCTGACTGTTTCGGGATTGTCTTGGGAGTGGATTGCCAGGCCCTTCTCCCACTTTTGCGGTGCTGGGAATTGAACTCAGGACCTCAGAGACTGCAGCGCAGCGCTCTACCCACTGAGCTAAATCCCAGCCCATATATATATATATATATATATGATGTTTTTTCAGTACTAAGGAATTGAACCCAGGGCCTTACATAGGCTAGGCAAGTGCTCTACCACTGAGCTGCAACCTCAACTCTTTTTAAAATTATTATTACATTTATTATGAGACAGGGTCTCACTAAATTTCACAGGTTCCCTCTCACCTTGAGTTCATTATCCTCCTCCCTTAGCCTCCTGAGTTGCTGGGATTATAGGCACGTGCCATGGTGCCCTGCTATGTAATTCCTTTAAAGAAACATAACCCTATGAAGGATTTCTCCAGAGAATTGATGGGATACTTTGTTGTTGTTGTTGTTGTTGTTAGGTGCCATCCAATTGGGTCAACTTCATAGCTACCCCATGCACAACAGAACAAAACACTCTCTGACACTGTGCCATGCCTGGTACTATGTCAGTGCTATTCTCTGCTATTCATAGGGTTTTCAATGGCTGATTGTTTTGGGATTACTTCAAGAGTGGGCTGCCATGTCCTTCTCCCATTTTTGTGGTGCTGGAGATCAAACCCAGGACCTCAGAGAACACACAGCAAGCATGCTACAAACCAAGCTAAACCCCAGCACTGAACTAAACCTTAGTGATGGGGTACTATGTGTCCCTAATGAAATATTTACCAAATAATGCTCACTGAAATATAGATTTGAAAATGATAGGAAACATGAAAATATTACAAACAGTAATGTAAAAAAGAGGGTCAATGATTTCTAATCTAGGTGTTAAGTGGCACAACCCAGCAGCTTGTCTTGTACATCTTAGATTTACTTTGTATGCTCTTCATTAGTACTTGGGCAACTCAAATGCTAATTAGAGAGATCAGAGACACCAAACATCACACAGCTGTGTGATTGGGTGACAATGGTAAAACAGATTAAGAGTTCTCTGCATGGAAATCTAATTTTGAATACTGAAAGTATCATGCATCAAGTATATTTTGGTAACATTCGAATCTATGATGTTGAAATTATTCCTACCAATTTAAGATATGCATATTCTATAAGACACTCTCACAATTTTAAGTTTTCTTTTAGAATGATAATATATTTATCATTGAATTACCTGTGTTGCATTTTTCACTCATTTCCAAGAGCATACATTTATAGAACATCTACTAAATTCTAGGTGCTGTGCTAGATGAGACAGCTGGGCTAGAAACATGATTTAGTACCTCTCTCTGTGGGGTTCACTGTGTTTAAGATGGCCTCACATCAAATGATCACATCACTCAAAGTGGTTGTTAATAGAGCTACACAAGGACAGGCCCCAACATCAGCCCTGGCCTGACTCTGTGAACCAGGCTGTACTGCACTCTATCTTACAATATAACAATCACATCTGTTTTAATATCCTCCTCCTTTCCTTCCTTTTCCCGATTCCTCTTCTAATCATCTTTTCCCTTACTTTTCCCCTCCTTCTTCCTGTTCTTATCCTCCTTCTTTGGCAGTTGGTCTGCATTTTGAAGATTCATTTCCTCCACACATTTGCCATGGGTAAGTATAATTTCCTTTTAAAAAAATGGATCAATATCTCCCACGGATTCAAAGGGATTCACAAGAGCTATGGAAATTTAATGTTTAAAAATTTAATGATAATTTTAATGATATAAAAAGAAAATATATCATACAGCAAAAATTCACAATGTAAATACTTTATTATCACAGAACATATTTTAACTCTTTTAATTCTTTATTTTTTCCAAACTGAGTTCCTCAGAACTCAAGTCTAAGGATGCAAGGGTTCTAAGGAGTCCATAAAAATTAGATGCTTCAGAAACACTACTAAATTTAAACAATATTTATGCCCTTTGCCTTAAAGAAATTGCTTATCTAACTAAAATTAATTTATAGAGCAAACTCAAATCAGGAAATATCTATCTAATCTGATGCTATCTATTTATCCAGCATAAATAAATAAATAAATAAAATAGGCTCTTAAGGAAATGGAAAAGATTACCAAATTTTTCTCACACTCATGTATAGACTGTGAAGTTGTATAAACATCACTTATTCAGCTCTTTATATTAGAAAAGTCAAAAGTCAAGAGTTTCAAATTTATCTCTGTTAGTATTGCTCTTCGTTGCCATAGAAAAGTTGATTTGACAGAAAAGTACCTTTATACTTCTTTTTTAAAAACATAATCTGTTTAAACATGAACTGAAAGTCAAAGATTATTCAGAATGCCAGCTATTTAGAGATATGCATCTATAAGAGAATTTTCCTTCTCATGTTTGAATTCTATTCAGTTTAATTTGGGTAGATTTGTTGAAATATGAAGCCCAAAGAAAAGACGTGCTGATGAGCAAATATCTCTTCCATTCTCCCAGCCAAATTTACATCTTGTTAGTCCTAAATCAGAAAGTGTATACCAGTAGGACATAGGAAGAATACTGCATTCCTACCCCTCCTTCCCCTATGGTATATTGGAAAGAAAGGTATTGGATGTCACCCTAATAACCCCAGTGTGAGGGGTGGACCTCTTCCAGAGTCCCCAGACATCATGGCGCTGAAAGTGTCAAGGTTTTAATTCTAGGTTGCTCTCCCCACCCTAAAACAGGACAACTAGAAAATAGATTTTTAAAATTCTCTTTCTGTCCATGTTCTGATAGCACAACTCTCTCACAAAATATTGCTCATGATACATTTATTTGCATTTAGGATTAGAAAGTAATTTACTCACCATGACAGATTAGATACAGACATGGCAGCAATTTGCAGAGGAGTCTTCTCCTGATTTCAGATTATGGAATCTGTAAACCCACTTGACAAGACCACTAGCAATTTGTGCTTTGCTTCTGCAGTGATGGGAAAACCACTGGGTTACTCCCAGTTTGAGAGGACCTATAAAGAAAAGAAATATGGTGATGTCTCTAGTGTCTGATTTCTATGACTTGCCACAAATTTATTGCAATCAGGCTGATAGTTGTGTAATTGTATAAGACATATCAAAGAAAAGATGAGGTTTTTTTCCTTAAAATATAAGATATTATAAATCAATGATAAAATTAAACAGACCAAATGATGAACTGAGTATTTTTCCTCTAAAACCAATAGAAAAAATGTTCATTCCCTGAAGCAGAGAGTACAGAGAAAGCAGAATGTGTTTTTAGAGGCAAATTTTTTTCTCCATTAGGTTATGCTCTCTAAATCCGTTTTATATAATTATGATAAAAGGATCAGAACAAAGATTCTGACAAATCCCTAGCAGATATTAAAAGTAAAATATCCTTGGCCTGAATTATGGTCACATCTAAGACTTTAACAAAAAATCATTCAGGACTACTATATCTGAGTGAATAAGAATTTGTATTGAGCAGCATGGAGGAGGTAAGCCAGAGTGTATTTACATAATAAACATCTCTCCACGTACTTTTTTGGGGAACATATACTATATATTGTTCAGCCATTGAAAACCCTATGAATAGCAGAGAAGCATGACAATAGTTGCCATGCTATTGTACATAGGGTCACTATAAATTGGACACTGACTTCATGGCACCTGACAACAACAGCAACTATATATAATGTCCTATAATCTGAACCAAACTTTTCTTAGGGCACAATTAATTCTACAGTACTACTTAATACTTCCATTGTTCAAGTAAATGAATATTTATTGAGTTTATACTATATGCATTTATGCTATCATAGGTATTAATGGGGATAAAGATAAATGACATGTAAATAAGACATTGATTTTTCCCCCAATGTTTTATATAAAAATATTATTATAATAAAAGAGTAAATATTATAATAAGGGCACACACAGGGTCCATGGGAGTACAAAAGAGAGGATTCTAGCCCAACTATAGGGATTTGGGAAGGATTTTCAAAGAAGATATGCCCCAAATTATTGCCATCAATTTTAGCTACAAATTGAAAAAAAAAATCTCAAAGCAAAATGGATTAGGAAGTTTATTTCTCTCTTATATAAATAAACTTTGGGCAAAGAAGTCAAAGGATAACATAGAAACTCGACAGACAGGAAGAACAAAGTCTCCTTTCTTCTCTATTTCCCATTCTTATCATGTGCCTCCTCCTCATGGTCCTAGAAGCTGTTGGGCTCCAGTGAGTGTGTCTGCATTCCAGCTATCAGAAAGGAGGAAGAGGAAAAGAAGGATGCTTCCTAAAATTCACACATAACATGTCTGCTTGCATTTTATTCACTACAGTTTAGTCATCTGGCTACTGTTATTCAGATTGGAAATGCAGGCATTCTAACCATAAGTATGGATGACTAGAAAAAGAAGACTGGAACATGCAATCATTATTCTAGGTATCTGTATGTCCAACCGTGAACGAAGGTGTCTGTCAGTGAGGAAGTGGGAGAAGTGGATACTAGGAGAAAACAAGCCATGGCTACTTCCATGTTTGAAACTCAGTAATCTTGTCCTGAAGGTATTATAACTTTGTACGTACAGCAAAATGCCAAACACACAGAAGAGGAGAGGTTGAGTCAACCAATTGGTCGTTGGTAATTTTACATACTTGATTTATAATTTTAAACATCATACTTACGCTTTCATTAGTCATGCATAGGTCAACAAAATATTTATTGTTCCTTACTAATTACCAGGTTCAAACTAAGTATACAAGATTAACAAAATATAGTACTTACACATAAAGAACTCACTGTCTAATGTAGAAGCCATAATATAAAACAAACTATGAAAATTGCTTGTGTGTACAAGAGCATATGAGTGACTATACGAGAAAAGAGAAAGAAATTTAATTCTAGTGGATTCTACTTTTAATAGACCTTGACTGGCAGAATTATTTTGACCTACCAATGGAGAAAGTAGCTATGGTAGTCCACACTCTAAATTGTCTAAATGCATTCCAAAAGAGGCTCTTAAGTCTCCCCTGTCCTTTGTTAATTGTTAAAACATATAGACTTATATTGCTAAGCACATGTAAACTCCAAATTCTGCCACCCAAACAGTTCTCTTCCATTTTTCACAACCTGTATTGCCTGATTCTTATCAAGGGATTAGTAACTAAGAGAAATATGCATGGAATATTATATGATGTAGTTCATTCCTCTACATATATTTAATTGTATTGTTAGGGAACTGTGTATCTTGCTGTCATTATTTTAATACCTAATCAAATTTCTTTTCTTTTCTTTTCTTTTTTTTTTTTTTTTTTTTGGTACTGGGGGTTAAACGAAGGACCTCACACTTGCATACTTTGCAAGTGCTGTACCACTGAGCTGCAGCCTCAGCCCATTTATTTTTTACTTTTTGAGACAGGGTCTAGCTAAATCACGCAGATTGTCTCTGGCCTCGAACTTGCAGTCCTCCTGCCTCCACCTCCTGAGTTGCTGGGATTACAGGCATGTGCCACCGTGCCCCATTCAAATTTCTTTCACTAAATTATAGTTTGGAGTTTTGCCGAGAGTATCCATTGAGAGATACCATTAGAGAAAATAATAAATAAGCAAAAACTTAAATCAGCTCTTAAGTTTGTTGGAATGTTCACCATATAAAAATGTTGTCTTTATGAGTTCTCAAAGGAAAAAATTATGTTAGATTCAATACCAGGAAAACTTACTATTATATATGTTGACTTATCATAGTACATGTTATTATTTATAAATTTCAAACGTACTTTATTCTAGGAATATTATGCAACTTTTTATACTTCTCTCCTTGCTTTACTTATGAAAAGCTCTGAAAGAAATTCGTAACATTTCTGTAGGGACTACACAAAATTTCCTAACCTTTTTCTCCCTGTAATTTTTAAATATTTTGATAGACACATGCACATATACAAACATATGCACACAAATATATACTATTTATGTCAATACATATAAAATCCTCTCTAAGTCATTTTTGGGATGAAAAAATATATAATTAAAGATCACAGCTGCAGATGTGCTTGCTTCGGCAGAATGTAGAAATAAAGCATAAACAAATGTATGCCAGCATCTTAGATCAAGCCACCAGAACCTCTTGCTTGTATAGGTCTAAAATGGCCAAATATTGTCAAAGGCTAAGGTACAACTTAATATAAGAGAAGATGAGCCAAGACAGCTTTAACACGCTCCTCAGCTTGACTGAACTTTAAACATATTTCTTCTCTAAGCTTACAACTTGTTTCCTTAAGGCCTTTACCTCCAGAAACTTGAAATTTGTAATTCTTTCTCTACCCCTTCAAGATGTAAATCTCTCAGCCCCTTAAAATTCAACCGTCAAAGGAGATAGCACTCTATCTTCCAGTCTCTGTGGGAGGGTAGGAGCCTAACTTCAATAATCACGAAGTAGTAAACACAAGGTCTCATCACATTCAGCCTTCCCAGCCAGGACTTTTCCACTAGCTCACACCACCACTTAAAAACCTGCCTGCCTTTTCTTTCAGGAGAGTTAAGTTCAGTTTCTCTTCTCTACTTCAGTAGTTACTGAACAAAGTCTTCCTTGCCTGTCTAACTCTAGTACAATTTTTCTTCTGCAGGGTATTGTTTTTAGTCCTTTGAGTTCAGGATAATTTCCTAAGATACAGGCAATAACATCAAAAAGTACAATCTCTTCTCAATAACCTTTACCTAAAATAAATATCAACTTGGATAAGTTTGTATTATCTGTTGAGTTGTAAAATAAATACTAGAGAGTTATATATTGTTTAGTTAAAAGGTGGATGTTTATAAGAAGTAAACAGTTGAACATACACAAAATCCATAGTTATCAATCATGCAACTATAATGTTAATTTTGACATTTATTTTGATATTGCATCATCTTATTTTTACTTACAGCTCATGACTGTCTGATGTATCTCCTTGAGGATAGGTGTAATGTACCACATACACCAGATACTCAAACACAGAGATTCTGTTACATTTACATTTTTGATTTGATGTTTTTCAAAGCTTTCAATAGTGCACTTGTTATTTCTTTAAATGATATTTAAATGTTTCATTGTATATCAGCACAATCATTTAAGAGAAAACATCTTTAGGATCTTCAGGCAAATTTAAATTCCCTGTTCATTTTGATGATTCACAATCCATATACAAACCTCTGACATCAATCTCTACACTTGAGTTTGAATTTATAGCTTTCAGCCAAAATTCTGACATTACTAAGAACCACCATCTGCCCCTTTGCCACAGAGAAAAACAGCTTATTTTCACATTACAGAAAACTTTTCAAAATATATGGAGTGAGCTGACTTCCTAGCCAGGACTGTAAATTATAAGCACAGAAACAATGTTTCTCTTTAGGTCTCTCTTTCAATACAATATTAAGGAAAATAGTATGTGAATTTAATGAAAGACTCCACAATTGACATATTCATTAAAAATTCAAATAGTTCTTGAGCACAAGAGTGGATCATTGGGATGGTGCTTTAACAAATAATTATTTTAATAACTGAATCATGAATAATATTTTAAGCTTCAAATGCAGTGGATACTATATTCTAACAAGTTCATTTAGTTGTAATTACTTTGCCATTTAGGAATGAAATGTATAAAAGAGCTTTTGAAAAGTGATTTTATTTAAGCAAAAGAAGCCTTTTCATAACCTAGTCCCATGAGGAATATCCATGCTTTTGTACCATGAAAATCTTAAAATACTATGAATATTGACATATATAACCCAATGTGTACGGGCTAGGATTTAGCTCTTGTTGGTATAGTGCTTGCTTTGTGTGCTCTGCAGCCTTGTCTTTGATCCCCAGCACTGCAAAAAATGGAAGAAGACCTGGCATTCCACTCTCGAAACAATCAGCCATTGAAAACTTTATGAATAGCAGAGAAGCACTGACATAGTGCCAGGCATGGCGCAGTGTCGGGGAGTGTTTTGTTCCATTTTACATAAGATCACTATGATTTGGACTTGACTCAACAGCAGCTAACAACAACATATGCCATATTTAAGATAGCAAACTTATAAAAGGTTACTTGGAAGAAGAATCAAAATGGCTAAAGGTTTTGGCCATAAACAACCTAAGTGCTAAGTATACGGTGAATTATTGGTACATTGTTTTGCATAGAGAAAAAGAAATGTTGGATCTCAAAGGAGATATCAACTATGATAGCATAGTTCCAAACTGAGTTAGACCAATGGTCCATTGGATTTTGTTTTAAGTGATGTATTGTGCAAGTGATGAGGTAAACATATACTCAAACTCCATTCAGGACACCATGAGAGAATGAGTATAAAGGGAAGTATAAAATGCACTAAAAATGGAAAGAATGCTTATAGCTAAAGATTCAAAATATTAGCAAAACAAATTATGAAGGAAATATGAGAATATTTTGAGTTTTATAGTGTGGACACCTTTTATTATCATATTAAATCAAAGGGCCTTTTCTTTGCTTTCTGGTTCCCCTATAAAAGATACCCCATTGATCCATATTTCTTAACTTAGACTCCTTGCTCTGATTGAGCATGCTTGCTTACAGTGCTCACCCCTGAGCCCTCTCCATACCACAAAGGTGATTCTTCTTAATGACCTGAGGTTTTCTTTCTCCTCTAGTCTCGCTTATTCAAAATTTTCAAGGATCTGTAAAAGGTTCACAGATCCCTGTGAATTCTTGCCTCATAGCTTCATGGCATTCTTATTTCCTCTCCTTCCAAATTAATCTATATCCAATTTGGCAATTAAAATATGTTGATCATTGGCATGCATGCCAATTTTTCATACATATTATTATTTTCCTAAAGTTTACTTACTTTCCGTAAGTTTATAAAAAGCCAAGATTTCTGTCTTTTATGTCTGAACTCCAGAGAATCTATGCAAGTACCCAGAATTCTCCAGGTGTTAATAACTTGGGGATAGTGAGAAAGCAGTTCTACCTGCCTAGGGTGTTGGAGGGCATGTGGCTGTATAGTCCCAGGAATAATATCAATGCTTTTTTTTATATCATTATTGTGGTTATTAGGTGCCCTCCAGTCAGGTCTGACTCATAGCAACCCTACCTACAATAGAATGAAACACTCTCAGACTCTGTGCCATGTGTGGCACTACTGCCAGTGCTTCTCTGCTGTTCACAGGGTGTTCAATGGCAGATTGTCTTGGGAGTGGATTTACAGGTTCTTCTCTCCAGCCTGCAGCACCTGGTATTCCCAGATGGTCTCCCATCAAAGGGCTAACAAAGCCAATCCTGCTTAGCTTCCAAGGTGAGCCCAGATCGGATGCCAGGGTGCTACGGCTGCAGACTTGTTATCATTAAAATCTTAAAATTCCAAGAACATTGGCCTATGCAACCCACCATATATGGGCTGGGGTTTATTAGCTCTGTTGTTAGAGTACTTGTTCTGCGTCCACTGAGGCCCTGGGTTCAATCACCAGCATTGCAAAAAAATGGTAGCACATTTCTGAAACATTCCTAAAACAATCAGCCATTGAAAACATTATGACTAGCAGAGAAGCACATAGTGACATAGCGCTGGGCATGGCAGCACGCAGGCCAACCAACAGAGGTCAGCTATGCATGCCCTTAGGCAGCCAGCTAACAGAGGTCCCATAGAACATCCTGAAGCAGCACTGAAAAGTGGTTCCAGCCCCTCTCCACTGTGGGGTGATAAGTCCTGCCCACAGAGGGACTCAGAGGAACAGAGCTCTGTCACTGCCCCTGCAGGTGAACCCAATGACCTCACTGTTCATCTTGAAGCAGCCATGTAATTCAGTTTTAGCCTCTCCTGACTACAGTCTAGAAGCAGGCCTACCTGCTCAGAGACCTGCTGCTGCCCATTCATGACTCCAAGGACAGGCCTGAAGCCCGGAGTCTCTATCAGAGACCCTGAAGCAGCCCTGCCATTCAGTTGCAATCTTCTTTGGCTGCAGAACAGGGAAGCATGGCCTGCCCAGGGGCCCACCTGGTGACCCACAGCAGCTTTATCCAAGGCCCAGAGTAAGCCATGCCTGTCTACATGCCTAATAACAGGCCTGCCATGTGTGTACCATGAAGTAGACTCATCCCAGGGCTAGCTTTATGAATTGATGTCCTCAAGACAGCCCCATCCACAAAGGGACCAGACAGGATCTAAGTCCATCTGGCCCCTGGTAACAGGCCTGTCAACCTTGGGCCCCACTTTGAAACCAGCGGCAGCCAGGTGACCTTGCTCCAACCCCATTCAAAGTGATCCTGGAGAGAGCCCCACCAACAAGGCAACCTAACAGAAGAAGGGAGAATGGGAGAAAATATTTTATAACAATATATTTGAAAATGAGTTATTATTCAAAACATATAAGAAATTCAAACAGCTTAATAGCAAGGAGACAAATTTTCCCATTAAAAATGGGCAAAGGACTTGAAAGGTATTTCTCAAAAAAAAAAAAAAAAAAAAAAACCAGAAAAAAAACCACCTACAAATGGCCAAGAAATGTATGGTTAAATGATCAATGGGGAAAATGCAAATCAAAACCACAGTGATCTATCACTTCAAACTGTAAGGATGGCTTTTAACAAATAGATAACAAGGGTTGGTGAGGATGTGGAGAACAGGGAGCCTTTGCGCACTGTTGGTGGGAATGGACATTGTGAAAAACAGTGTGGAGGGTCTTCAAAAAAATTTTAAAATGATTTACACCACAGGCTGAGTGATCTTCATGAAATGCAGTCATTTTCTATATAAGAGGTATAGTGTACAGAGTCAGAGACTGTAGGGTCAGACACAGCTGGGTGTGAGTGATTATCAGCAGTGCTTCTTGGTAACTTTGTGATCTTGGGAAAATTAAGTCCATTCCCATGCTTAGTTCTTCATTTGTAAAATAGGACATTTAGTAGTAGTTATAAGATCATAGTTTTTAATATATGAAAGAATTTGATATTGCCTGCCACAGAGTGATAGTTCAAAAAATGATAATAGCAAAGATAGCAATGATGATAATGAGGAGAAAGAACAAAAAGGAGAAAGAGAAATGAGTGGTAATAAATATCTGCTCTAGCAGTCCTTAATTGCTCTACTTTGTCCTCACAGAAAGGTACCAATTCCTTGATATGGAATGCAAGACTTGAAGTGGCCTGCCACCTACTATCACTTCTAATGTCCTCCCTCATTGAGACCTTCACCTTTTATACGCTGCTGCCTAATACATGTTCTTTTTCAGCTAAACTGAATTGAATTTTCCTGAATGCATCTGCATCTCTTTAGCTCACAGACCCCTCACATTCTACTCCTTCTGCCTGTCACACTCATCCATTTCCTGTTCCCTTCTTCTTGGCTCACTTATAACTCACTACACCTCAACATGGATAGCATTTCTTCCAAACTTTCTTAATCCAAAAGTGTAGCCTTCTATGTGCTATAATAACACCCTGACACTTGTATATTAATTATGAAATATTAATTATGAAAGCTCTAAAGAGGTCATTTCATCTTTCAAATCTGTTTTGGTTCTTGATTTTATCCAGAACATAATCTAGTAGTGTAATATGTAAATTCACATCTCCTTGTATGTATATGCAAAGTGGGGTCAAATAATCCTGACATCCTAGCTGTTTCTGTAATGATCACACAAAATTTCTAGCAGGATATAGAAATGTGTCCCTCAAGAACAATTGAGTAATTAAGGGCAGTATGGATGCAAGCCAAATAAACGCTTAAGTACCTTTCAAGCTGTTTTTATATTCTTTTGATACCTACTCTGAAAACATAGTGTTGGCACAGGTTGAGAGATCCCACATACAACAGCTTTAGTCCTGCACAGATGGTAACCTTGGAGACAAGCTAATGCAAAGCTTTATGTGTCTTTTCACTGCAGTACAGCTGTCATTTCATGTGTATTAAAGTCATTTCATGGGAGGTATTAGTATTCAATGGAGCATGCATCACAGAGACTTGGTTATGTTTATGATTATCCTAAAGATATACTTCAGAAATAGCCCCCATATTCAAATTACAGGAAGTGTTTACCATAGCCACAGAAATAATCAGTGATGAGCTTAAGTATAATTTTTAAACAAATTATCACTATAAAGATCACCCTAAAACATAATTTGGGGATTACTTTTATCAAAATGATTGACTATATCAAATAGCATCATAATTTTCTGAGAAAAATTCATCTTATTCTTGAACTTTAAAGACAATTCTTCTACCTGTCCATTGATCTCATCTTCTCTCAAAGCTTAATGTGATGTCTACATCTTTCACTTCTACCTCTTGCTGGTTCTTTCCTCTCTGTGTCCTTGATTCTCTACAGCTCCTGCTTGTCTTAGCTATCAATTGAAATTGTTCCTGCCTTCTCATTTCCCTTAAGTGACAAACTCCACAAAATATTACTCTACATCCACTGCCTTCCCCTTTTAACTACTTCTGCAGTGAAAATATTATCCCCAATTGACTGATCAACATTTAGCCACCGAGTCTGTTAGACTCCACTCTGCCCACTTGTTCTTGAACTCTCTCCCTTTGACTTTCAGGATGATGAAACTTTTAGGTTCTTCTGGTTCTCACTGTTCTTCATTGATCCACCACCATTTTCCCATATACTGCAATGTTCTACCTGGTGGAATTTTCTCAATAGATACTTCTCCAATTTCTACCTATGAATTTCATCTTTTGCCCTGACTTTCAGAGTAACTTTTCCTAGTTACTTATTAAACAATTTCCACAATTATGTTAATCAGCTTATGTGTTGCTGTGGCACATAAGCAAACAGAAGCAAACTTATGGGGTTAATGACTTATTGGGGGCTCATGGTTTAGAGAATCTCAGTCTATAATAGCAGGAAACATGGCAGAGCTGGTGGCAGGAGGGCAGGTGGCCTGGCCTGTGGCACAAAACCTCACATCTTGGCAATCAGGAGCAGAGAGAAGTACTGGAACCAGGTGGCCATGTAAAACCTCCCTAGGCTCAACCCCAGTGACCCACTTCCACAAAGCTAGGAGGCATCTCCTAAAGTTCCACAGCCTCCACAAATGGGGCCACCATGTGAGGACCAAATAATCAAACACATGACCTTTGAAGGACATTTTAGATTGAACCAGAAACACAGATTTTGCTTTTGTTTTTGTTTTGTTTATTGCCTACTCATAGATCTTTACTCATAGATCTTTCTATTTCTGTTACCCCCAACCCCAGTTCAAGTCCTTATCTTTACTCTTAACTAGCTTTTTATCACACTTTTAAAGCATTTCAACCATTCATAAAAATGCTAAGAATTGGACAACATTCTAACTGAAAAAGTTTTCTTTCTTTCTTTGTTTCTTTGTTTCTTTCTTTCTTTCTTTCTTTCTTTCTTTCTTTCTTTCTTTTTTTAAAGAAATGGTCCTTTGAGCAATTTAAAATCCTTAGTGCTTAATGGAGAACACATCATTTTCTGGAGAATACTTGAAACATCTCCCCAAACGCTAGTGTTCTCTGATACACAGTTTGCACATCATTGGCTTGAAATTATTGCATTGGTCTGCAAACTTGTCTCCAGTCCTCCAAGCTATATTCAAATTAATTTTATTAAGGCAAAGCACTGATATATGCAAATTCCTTGTTTAGCAATCTATGAGGACTCCCTTCCACCTAAAATTTTACTCAGCATCCACTTCAACATTGTCCATTCTGTGTTTTCTGGCTTGTCTCCACTCATGTTAAATTACTATTCTTTAGTGAGTTTGTTTCCACCCTCGACTGAAGGCCTAGCACAACATTCTGAACAAGTCAAAAATTAAATTGAATTCTCAGTTCAAAACTCATATTTTCCAGGTGTATGTTATGATACTCAAGAGTAGTACTAAAATAAATAAGTCTTTTAAAAAAGTACAATGTATCTAAACTGCCTAAAGCTTTTAGAGTTTACAATAAATCTTGATGAGTCACTAAAGGTTCAATCTCATGTGGATCACCCAGTGAAAACGACTGCCAAAAATCAATTTAATTAAAAACTGAAAGAAACAAAACAGTATATTGAATTAAAGAAACAATAAATGCTTCAAGTAAGTAGAAAAAAATACTTACGCACATTTAATGAATCTTCCTATATTGTCAGAATATACGCATATTAACGTTCAGAATTCCCTTGGGAGAAGAGCGAGAAAACATCCAGGGAACATAATGCATTTAGGAATGTAATATAGCATGTAAATTGGTGGATTTCTTTTTCCCTGAAGACTGCTTCAAGGCCCATCACTGCACAGCCCAGATCAACTTGTCAATCCATTTGAAGGTACTCCC
Organism: Pedetes capensis; assembly: GCA_007922755.1. Lineage (NCBI taxonomy): Eukaryota > Metazoa > Chordata > Mammalia > Rodentia > Pedetidae > Pedetes > Pedetes capensis. Next base: position 73,237 of record VMDO01002161.1, read on the forward strand.
ACCCCTTTGTCTCCTAAGCCCTGTCAACACAAGCCTGGTTTCTCTCTGAATAAACTAAACACTTCCATGTCTGTATGCTTCAAGATAAACATTATGTTCCCACTTCCAGGAATGTCCTGTCCCTTGCTCATCAGAAAAACTTAGTCTTACACAAGTGGAAAAGAGGCTTTTGGTTGTGGGGTGGCACGGGGTGGGGGGGAGGAAGTGCACAAGAGGGTACGGGGGAACTTATCTGTAGAATGTACAATGAAACACATATGGAAATGTCACAATGAAATGCATGTCAGAATGAAACACATTAAGTTGTACTTAAAATTTTTCTAAATAAAAAAAAGAAAAAGAAAAACTTAGTTTTACAAAGTCCAGCTCAAATATCAATAACCTCTAATACTTACAACTTGGAAGAATTAAGGCCCCATATGTATGTATGTATATGTATGTGTGTATATATATATATATATATATATGTATATATGTATGTATGTGTGTGTATGTGTGTGTATGTATGTATATACATACATATATTGCAAAATTTATCAGATTTCTTTTGTGTTATAGTTTATCTGTCCATAAAAGATGAACATTGTAAACAATATATTATTATAGAATTTAATTACATGAGAATATTTATCTCCTCAAGGAACATGCAGAAATTCCTCACTGTGGAGATGGTAAAGTATCTTTTTATTTTAACAAAAGAATAGACAGCAAGAGAAAATATAGGAATATTTATATAAAATATAACTTTTAGATCTTTTAGAAAGTGTACAAAACCAAAAGAAATTTCATAGTTATTGATTCACTTATTTTATTGGGGTCCTTCTAGTTCCTCAAGAGAAATAATTATATCTTTTTTTAAATTTTAGACCCTGTACTATCTGGCATTTTATATTAGCAAGAACAAATAACCAGTAAACATCTGTTAAATTGATTTTAGTTGAATAGTTGTATTATTGTTGTTGTTAGGGGTTGTCAAGTTGGAACCAATTCATGGCAATTGTATGTACAACAGAACAAGACATTATCCAACACTGTGCTATGCACATGATCTTTTTATGTTTCAGCCCATTGTTGAAGCCTCTATGTTTCTTTTCATTTTGAGTCATGCTACATCAGCAAAAGGAGGTTCCAGGGGTTTTACTCCATTCCTGTCATTAATGTTGATTCTACTTTGAGGAGGCAACTCTTCCCTAGTTGTGTCTTGAATGCCTTCCACCCTGGGGGACTCATTTTCTGGCACTATATTTAATAGTGCTTCCCTGCTATTTATAGGGTATTCAATGACTAATTGCTTTGGGAGTGGGCTTCCAAGTCCTTCTCCTTAGTCTATGGTAGTCTGGAAGGTCAGCTGAAACCTATCCACCATGGGTTGCCCTGCTGGCATCTGAAATACCAGTGCTTTTGGCATCACAGCAACATGCAAGCCCCCACAGCATGAAAAGCTGATAGACATTTGTGGGGGTGCTATATTATTATGTTCATGGAATTATTGATTTCTCTTCTGTTTGACAATGAAGGCAACTGCATAAAAGACTCACACTCAACAGATATAAGAAAAACATAGTCTACTTCCAAATGGAGAAAATTTCCAGGTAAGATATTCTCTGGTGAGAACCACCACTCAACCTCAGGATGGACAATGTCTAGTTCTTAGGGAACATTACAATCCTGGAATGAGGCATTCTCCACAGATACAAATTGCAAGAAAAATATTTGCACTTAATACTGCATAGGTAAATGTTTTCTTCTTTAGGATACTATTTGGAAACACCCAACATGAACAAAATCAATTTGCTTCTCTTAAATAAGTGCTTTCATTGAGCCAGAAGAACTGACTTTTCCTGTAGAAACTTTGGCTTTCATTCTGACAAAGGCATTCTTAGATAAAACCAAACACTAAAGATCTTCCACCTTTTGAGGCTAAACAGAAAGCACCTCCAAACATCTGTGAGCTTCACTGAAGTTTCAATGAAGCCACAGTCTGTGGCTTCCTTAGAGAGGGGATGTCACTATAGGCAAAATATATCAGGGATGGAAGAGCAATTGGGATATTCATGCCAAGAAAAAAGAACATTTTCTTAGCTTATCTTCAAACTGGGTTTCTTCACAGCTACTTCTTCACAACCCCTTTACTTTTTTAAATAAAATGTACTGAATCTGAACCTTGATGCTTTATGTTCTAACTTCACACTTTTATGAAAAGCACTCGCAGAAACTATGACTCCTTGAATAATGACTGCCTCCTTTTTGAATAAAATTCTATGATCTGAAAACCACGTACAAAGCAACTGACTCTTCAACATTCTAAGAACCTCAGAACATTCAGAGTTATGCAGGTACATAGCTTCAAATTTAACATCATCTTTAAAATTTATACTTTAACCTTGAATCTTCCTATCTTTGAATGCTTAATGTCCTGGCGCTTTCTAAATCTCACCTTTAGATAACATTTATTTATGAAAAGACAAATTTTATCAAGAGATTTGGTATTAATGAAAATGAGTTAGCTAACTTTGTCAACAGTTTCCTACAGTTTACTGGGGAAAACTGCTACCATGTTATCATCCAGAAGTTGCTTCCTCTGTGATCTTCAAATGATACTCTCTTCCATAGTTATAAAATCTTTTGTACCATTCTGACTTGTAGTTGAAACTCAAGTTCTTTACCAAATGATCAAGCTCTTTCATTTCCTTTAGATCTTCAAAGATGTGTGTCTTCAGTAGCATCTGCACAGTTTCAATGATTCTCAATCTACTGCAAAAGATATTTCTTAAGCTTTCAAATATACCAATAATTAAAATGTAATGTTTTAAATTTTCTCACATGAAGGAAAAATTATAAGCATTGTATATAGAGGCAGAAGCACGATCAAGCTTATATCTTTCATATGCTCATCTTTCTCAATATATTTTATTAATTTTGTTTTTGTGGTGCAGGGGACCAAATCCAGGGCCTCACATGTGGTAGGCAAATGCTGTCACTGAGTTATATTCTTGACTCGCCACATTTCTTTAATTGAATGGAGTTTTCTAGGCCTATTGTGCTCACCAACTTTTTTCACAGGCTTTTCTACTTTCTTAAAAGACACTAACATGATCCTACAAGAAGACAGTGTATATTCCTCTATAGGCACTTACCTACAAAATAAAGATTTCCATTCTTGCAATTCTATACATTGGTTAAGATAGAATTTTCTGTTTGGCTAGCAAATTTTTGTGAGAATATTTTCAAAGTGTTATAGTAAATATTTGTATAGCAATGGTTCAGACAGTGAAAACCACCTATATTGCAAGAATATATGTGTTTAGTAGTCTCAAATATAGAACTATAGAGTAAGAAATATTGCCAACTCATTCCTCTTGACTCTGGCCAGAACTGATTGCTACCAATTGAGAGTCATTTCTTTATAGTTTTTGCATACTTATATCAATTTATTAATAAACCTAATACTTATGAGTACTTGCTTTGTGTCAAGCTTTGTATTAAGGATATTAGAATTAATATAATGTGTTCCTTGCTCTCCAGCATCTTGCAGCATGGTAGAAGACGACTGACATAAAAATAGGAATATAATAATGGATTATTTGTTGTTGTTGTCAAGTGCCATCGAGTTCGTATCCAACTCATAGTCATCCTACCTACAACAGGCAAAACATTATTGTCAGTACTTCCCTGCTGTTCATAGGGTTTTCAATGGCAGACTGATTTTTGGGAGTGGTCTGTTGGTTCTGCCTCCCAAGCCTGCAGCACCTGGTGTTCCCAGGCAGTCTCCTATCCAAGTACTAACCAGGCCTGACCCTGCTTAGTTTCTGAGATCTGAAGGGATCAGATGCCACAGGGCTATGGCTGCAGGCAATGGGTTATAGGAACTATAAAAAAATGTTCTAATTAGTTGAGGCATAGCTATTTCCTCACATGGAGGGTAAGTTCAGGAAAATGTTTAAGAATATGACAATTGACACAACTTTTACAAGATGATCAGTTACATGTGGAGATTTCAGGATTAGACAAGATACAAAAGAAGTATGGAAGGCATCCAGGGGAATATATGCTGGATCTTAGAGAGAGAAGTAGAGGTCACTGATTCATGATAAGTTTTACAAGGGCTCCCAGGTCTTGAAGTGTTTTCAGTCTTACAGGTAATTTCTTTTGTCATGTACAAATTTTGTTTTTGAGCCTTTACATATTATACATAGATTTTTCACCTTTCATGGGTGAAGTAAATAAATTATTTTTTGTTCACTGTTTACACAGAGAGGAAGGCCAGATCTTATATTATCCCCTTACCATTCCTATAGTAGTTTAAAAAATTGGTGGCTACTTAACCTTGTACCTTGAGACCTGTGGAGGGATTAGGAGAAGAGCAGTAGCTCAAGGGAAGTAAATGTTGGCTGTGGGCTGGTAGGGAATGTTTGTCTCATCCCTATTCCAAACCTGAATTACCAACCTCCTGATATCCAAGGAACTTGAACCACTTATGGCATTTACATGCATTGTGAACACAGCTGCTATGAGTAACAGGACTGTGAAAAATCTCCAATGATTTTTAGCTCTTTGAAAATGGAATAAAACACCTTTGAACTATGTAAATTAGCTTTTGAACTATTCACCATCTGACTTATAAACATCCTCAGAAAGTACAGGAAGGCTTACACTCAGAAATTTGTACCTTGCAATTGTCAGTGGTCATTTACTGTGTCTAACTTGGTTTGAATCTCCATTTAGTTACACATCCTCTCCACCTCTTACATGGTTCAAATACAATTTACTAGCACTGGAAATTGACTCAGGGATAAGCACACAACCCAATTGCAGAAATAATTATGAGTTACTTGATAGAAGTCTTGGCATTTCTCATTTTCTTTCTTGATGTGCATTAAAGTTTTGAAGTTATGTAGCTGCATGTGGCAGCTGTCATCTTTCTATCACATTGAACATGAAACTGGAGCCAATAAAATAAGAGGTAGAACTGGGTTATATTTTTCAACTCAGATCCATTTTCTAAAATCTTTAGTTGCCATTATTTCTACTTTGCTTAGACAATTTGGGTGGGATTATCTGTTATTTGTAAATGAAATAAATCATATGATAAATTATCCTAGAGACTACAAAGAGCATGGGAAAGAACTTGATCAGATTTAAATTTTTAAAATATCACTCTAGCAGCATGAGGGAGATCTGGTTGAAGAGTTGGATATAAAGTAGTGTTGTTCTTAGGTGCCACTGAGTCAGGTTCACCTCATAGTGACCATAAGTACAACAGAACAAAACACTTCCTGACACTGTGCCATGCCCAGCACTATGTCACTACTTTTCTGCTCTTCATAGGGTATTTAATGGCTGATTATGCTGGGATTGCTTTGGGAGTGGGCTTCCATGCCCTTCTTCCATTTTTGTGGTGCTGGAGATTGAACCAAAGGCCTCAGATCACATAGAGCAAGCACTCTACCAACTGAGCTAACCACACCCACAGCCTAGGACATAAAGTAGGAAGATGAATAAAGAGAAAATTATGAGAATCTAAGAAATAATGCAGACATAAACGAAGGTAACCAGTGTGAGGGTAGAGGGATAGAGGAAGAGAGAACAAAGACAGTCACTGACTGGCTAGATATGCAGAGTGAATAAAAACAAGGAGTCTAACGTACTGTCAGATTTTGTACTTTGCTAGATGGGTAGTGAGGTCATTTCTTTGGATAGGAAAAATACAAAGTAAGTAATATTCAATAGGGGAGAAACAAATTAAGATTTTGAACTACTGTGCTTCACATGCCGGTGACAATTATTAGATACTAAAAGGGCGGGACCTCTACCCATAGCACTGTGGCTTCTGATCCCATCAGATCTCGGAAGCTAAGCAGGTTTGGGCCCGGTTAGTACTTGGATGGGAGATGGCCTGGGACCACCAGGTACTGTAGGCTTGGGAGAAGGACCTGACAACCCACTCCTAAAATAAATCTGCCATTGAAAACCCTATGAATAGCAGAGAAGCTCTGACAATAGTGTTTCGTCTGTTGTACATACAGTCACTTTGAGTCAGATACTGACTAGATGGCACCTAACAACAACAAAAGGGCAGGAGGGCATGCCAATCTGAAACTCAAGTTGAAGTACTGATCTGGAGCTTGTCATTTGGCAGTAAAAATGGGAATTGTTTGAGGTTATGGATGCTGATGAGTTGGCCAAATGCTGTGCAGAAGGGGACCATGCCCAGAATCATGGAGACGTCAATAAATAAGGGCAAAGAAAGGCAATCTAGTAAGAGAGGCAAAGAAAGAAAATGATCAGAGATGTGGGAGGAGAGCCAGGTGATACTGTCATAGAGTTATAGTAGGAGGTTTTCAGAAGGCTCAATGCCAAGGACATCAACTGTAGCCTGGAGGTTACTGATAAGGAACATTTCCCCTCTTGCTATAGCATTTCTCATGGAGGTAAGAGTGGACATCTAGTTTTAGAGATTTGATATGGAGGAAACAAACTGGAAAATTTAGAGTAGAATACACTTTTGAAGAGCATGATTTTAAAGGAAGATGATTGATGTACTACAGCAGCAAGTTTGCCTCAAATGTTTACCAGTCAGTGCTGGAGAGATAAAGGGGAATTTGTTGTGTAACATTTGCTAATTCCCCTTATGTAAATAAGCTCACTACCATGGGGCTATTTCAATTTATTAGTGTGACATTAGTGGAAGCAAAGATAGGAAGAGATGTGCATAACTGGCTGGTGTAGGCTGGCTGCACCCCTAAGAACCATGGCAATTAACCTGGAAGCAGGGTACAGGGTGAGAACAGAGAGCCAGCAGAAAAGGAAACAAACTATATAAAAACTGGAGAGAGAAGCAAGACAATTCTTGGAGAGGAGAGATCAGATGGAGGATATAGCTGGAAGGATGGCCCTAGTTCAGAAAACTGGAACGAAACTTCCTCTGAGGCCCAACAAGAAGAGGTGACCTTAGATTCAGACAGAAAAGCTTGTACAGAAATGGGAAATTATAGTATTTATAACCAAGCAAATTCATGGTCTCCAATTCCTTAGAGAGCTAGAACGCAAGATAATTTGGTTAGTAGTCAGGTGGATAGACAGTTTTTGGAAGACAGAAAAGCTTGTGTGGGAAATAAGAGCAGATGGAGAACAGGAGAGAATACTAAATATAGGTGCGTGTGTGTGTGTGTTTGTGTGTGTGTGTGTGTGTGTGTGTGTCTACACACACAATTCCGAGGTTCCTATCTTCCCCTGCTAGACTGAAGTCTTTCTAGCAAAATGAGAGTACTTGATTTACCTTTTTTTTTCTGACATGTAATCTAGCACACTTATTGTTGTTGTTAGGTGCCATTGACTAGTTCTGATTCATAGTGACCCTGTGTACAATAGATGAAGCAGTATTGGATTAGTGCTTCTCTGCTATTCATAAAGGTTTCAATGGTTGATTTTGGGGGCAGTGGGTGTGAGTTGCCAGGTCCTTCTCCCAAGCCTACAGCACCTGGTGTTCCCATGGGGTCTCCCATCCAAGTACTAACAAGGCCTGACTCTGCTTCACTTCTGAAACCTGACAAGATCAGACACCACAGTGGTAGGGCTACAGGCCTAACACATTTAGTTGTCTGTATTAGTGTATATAGATATACTCATATGTAGATTGCTTGCTTGAATAAATAAGGAAATCAAAATGTTGGTATTTCTAAAAGCATATACTATTTTAAATATCTTATTCTTTTTTCCTCAATCTCATTCAAGTCTCGTTAACCTGGATTTCTATATTTATGGCATGTGTTGCTGTTTTAGGCATATTAGATCATTTATTTGTGCAACTGTAGTCTTACTCCCAAGATGAAAGTTTAAGTAAAGATGGTGGTTATAAAAGAGATTATGTACAGAAGTGACATAGAAAAAACCTGGAATCTCCCTCTGTCATTTCTACAGAATGTGTAAACATAGAATGTTTAGTAACAGCAATTGAAATATTTTCAATGCTCTTGGGTCAGATAAGATGTCTAAGCTTGGATTTATCACTTAATCTTCATAAACTGTATTTATATTTGCTGATTTCTGCATTATGAATAATGCAAGTTTACCAAATGTATCTTTGAGATTACAATTAGATTTGCTATAAAAGCTTTGCAAATATCAGTAAATGTCAAATAATACAGAGGCTTTAAGGGAAAGAATTTGAGATTCTAACATTGCAGTAGGCAGTATAAATTTAAGTCATTGCTTCCTTTTGGGTTCCTTGGGGCCTTTATATCCATCATTCATTCATTCATTAACTCATTCATTCAACACGTATTTGAATGAGAAATATTGTTCTGTGTTCAGGGATATAGCAGAAAAGGAAAAAACTTGCTACCATATGATTTATGTCCTCATTGAGAAAAAAAGACAACAAAAATCACAACATAATAATGAAATATATAAAAATCAATAAATAATAAATGCCATGAATAAGAATAAAGCAAGGTAAGAGAGTAGGGAGTGATGGGGCTACTATTTTGGGACGCAGATCAGAGAAGAACTATCTCAGGAGGTGATATGAAGATAGAAAATATAAAAGGGAACAATTTAAACTCTTTCTTAAGGTATTTATAGACTTTGAAGGATTTTTAAAGGTTGTATTAAAAATAAAAATAAGGGATCCGGCACCTCAGGTAAAGCTCTTTAATCATATCATTATTCACACCTTTGCTTTCTCAGATGGAATAACAAAGACAATTTAAGTGCATTCTGGCGACTTAGGGTGGCAGGTCACTATTACAATCTATTTAAATCAGAAACTTTCTTTTCCCTTACTGACAGCTGCTTCAATCACAACCTATGAATTGACTGCTGCTAATAACTAAAGTGTGAAAATCAGGTCTGTGGTTAAAAGGACAAACATTTAAAATTTTTCAAATGATAGTTTTAAGGCTTGCTTATAGAAGAGCTTTTATCTGTAGGATTATAAAATTTCTTTCATCAGCTTGGAAACTGTGTTTTGTAAACTGACTTTAGGAAAAGAAATACATAAGTGCAAAAGAAATTATTTACACATAAGATCAAAAAATGAATTTTTATTGATTTGTATTTATATGCTACAATTGATTTGTATTTATGCACTATACTACTTACATTTGTTAGGTCCCATCTAGTCGGGTCTGACTCATAATGACCCCATGTAATGACCCCATGACCCCATAGAATGAAACACTCTCCGACACTGTGCCATGCCCACCACTATGTCAGTTCTTCTCTGCCATTCATAGAGTTTTCAACAGCTGATTGTTTCAAGAATGGGCTGTCAGGTCTCACTCCCATGTTTGTAGTGCTGGGACTCAAATCCAGGACCTCAGAGTGTGCAGATCAAGTACTCTACCAACTGAGCTACACCCCAGCCTGCATAATACTTACTATATTGCAGATTTGTTCTAACAACTTATTATATATAGTCCTTCAAAAGCTAAGTACTCTGCCCCAGTTTCATTATGAGTAAAACAGGGAAAGTAGTAGTACTTCCTTGGGGTTTTACTAATAAATTTATGGTATGCTAAATATAATACTTGGGGCTGGGATTTAGCTCAGTTGGTAGAGCGCTGCGCTGCAGTCTCTGAGGTTCCGAGTTCAATTCCCAGCACTGCAAAAATGGGAGAAGGGCCTGTCAATCCACTCCCAAGGCAATCCGAAACAGTCAGCCATTGAAAACCCTATGAGGGTCGCTATGAGTCGGATACTGACTTGATGGCACCTAACAACAACAATAACAAATATAATACTTAGATGAGAAAAAATTATCTTTAGAAGAGAGAATAATGCATAAAGTCCTTGTAGTATAAATGAACTTGTTGGATTCTAGGTACTGTAAGGAAGTCAGGATGATTCATTGTTAAATATGTTTATTTAAACTTTGAAGGGATTAATGAAACACAAGGCTCTAGGAATTGATGGAATACCAGTAGAGATGTTTCAATAAACAGACGCAGCACTGGAGGTGCTAACTTGTTTATGCCAAGAGATCTGGAAAACAGCTACCTGGCCAAGTGACAGGAAGAGATCCATATCTATACCTATTCCCAAGAAAGGGGATCCAACCAAATGTGGAAATTGTTGAAAAGTAATATTAATATTACATGCAGTAAAATTTTTCTAAAAATCATTCAAAAGTGAATGCAGCAGTACATAGACAGGCAACTACTGGAAAATAAAGCCAGACTCGGAAGAGAGCATGGAACCAGGAACATCATTGCTGATGTCAGATATTAGTCGAAAGCAGAGAATACTAGAAAACTGTCTATCTTTGTTTTATTGACTATGCAAAGGTATTTGACTGTGTGGATGACAATAAATTATGGATAACATTGCAAAGTATGGGAATAACAGAGCATCTAACTGTACTCATGAAAAAGCTATACATGGACCAGGAGGCAGTCATTCAAACTAAATAAGGAAATACTGCCTAAAGTCCAGAAAAGTGTGCATGGAGTGTATCCTTTCACCATACCTCTTCAATCTCTATGCTGAGCAAATAATCTGAGAAGCTGAACATTATGAAGAAGAATGTGGCATCAGGATTGGAGGAAGACCCATTAACAACCTGTATTATGCAGATGACACAACTCTGCTTGCTGAAAGTGAAGAGGATTCAAAACATTTGCTGATTAGCTGGGTGCGGTGGCGCATGCCTGTAATCCCAGCAGCTTGGGAGGCAGAGGCATGAGGATCACAAGTTTGAGACCAGAGGCAGTCTGCGTAACTTAGCGAGACCCTGTCTCAAAAAGTTAAAAAGTGGGCTGAGGGTGCAGCTCAGTGGTCCAGCACTTGCAGAGCATGTAGGTGCAAGGCCCTATGTTCAACTCCCAGGAAGGGGAAAAAAAAAAAAAAACACATTTGCTGATGGAGATCAAAGAACACAGCCTTTAGTATGATTTGCAACTCAACATCGTTGTTGTTGTTGCTAGGTGCTGTCGAGTTGGTATCCGACTCATAGCGACCCTCTGTACAACAGGGGAAACACTATTGTCAGTGCTTCTCTGCTGTTCATAGGGTTTTCAATGGCAGATTGATTTTTGGGAGGGGGTTGTCAGGTCCTTCTCCCAAACCTACAGCTTCTGGTGTTCCCAGGCGGTCTCCCATCTAGTTACTAACCAGGCCCGACCCTGCTTAGCTTCCGAGATCTGACGGGATCGTATGCCACAGGGCTACCGCAACATCAGCAAAATAAAAATCCTTACAACTAGGTCAGTATGCAACTTCATGATAAATGGAGAAAAGATTGAGGTTGTTCAAGATTTTGCTTTACTTGGTTCTACAATCAACACCTACAGAAGCAGCAGTGAAGAAATGAAAACATGCATTGCACAGGGAAAAATTTTGTTGCAAAAGACCATTTTAAAGTGCTGAAAAGTAAAGATGTCACATTGAAGACAAAAATGTGCCTAACTCATGCCATGGTATTTTCAGTCACGTCATATGCTTGTGAAAGCTGGATGTTGAATAAGGGAGAAAAGAGAAGAATCAATGTTTTTGATTTATGGTTGACAGAGATGAATATTGAATTTAGCATGGACTGCAAAAAGAACCAACAGATCTGTCCTAGACGTGCAACCAGAGTGCTCCTTGGAAGCTAGGATGGCTAGGCTGTGTCTGACATATTTTGGACACGTTGTCAGGAGGGACCAATCCCTGGAGAAGGACACCATGTTTGGGAGAGTGGCAGATCATTGTAAAAAAGGAAAACCCTCAACTAGATGGATGAACACAGTGTCTGCAACAATGGACTTAAACATAAAAAGATCGTGTGCCTAGCACAGAATCGAGGAGGGTTTTGTTCTGTTGTACATAGGGTCACTATGATTCAGACCTGACACAATGGCACCTAACGAGAAAAATAATAGTACATGCTATTCTGCAGAATGGTATTGATCATCTGTTTTATCTGTACTTTTGTTAAATTTAATAATGTCTTTCGATTAACACCTACAAGGAAATAATAGTCCCCAAACATTATATTTCAAATGAATTTCTCAGTGTGGAAACAGAAAATGTAAATTCCTTATTGAAGGAAAACATGAACTCCAAGCTACGAATTTCCTTCTAAGAGTTAGGGAAGCAACTTGTTGTTGTTGTTAGGTGCCGTCGAGTTGGTATCCGACTCATAGCGACCCTTACAGGGTTTTCAATGGCTAACTGTTTCGGGATTGCCTTGGGAGTGGATTGCCAGGCCCCTTCTCCCATTTTTGCGGTGCTGGGAATTGAACTCCAGACCTCAGAGACTGCAGCGCAGCGCTCTACCAACTGAACCAAATCCCAGCCCTGGGAAGCAATTTACAGCTAAGGAAAGCTGGGATGAGCCTGGTGTGGTGGTACACACTTCTAATCCAAATGACTTGGAAGGTTGAGGAAGTAGGACTACAAATTTGAGGCCAGAAACAGCCTGACACATAGGCTAGGAGGTGCATCCCAGTGGTAGAGCACTTGAAAAGTATGGGCAAGGCCCAGGGTTCAACATTCAAGTACCATACACAAACACACATACAAAGCCAAGATAAAAATAATTGTTTACATAATATGTGTAAATTCCTTCTTTTTGAAGGGAAAGAGTATTCACAACATTATTTGTTAGCAAATTGTACTGCAATCAGAGAGAAAAGAATGTGAAGAATATGATTACAGAAAAATACATATTTTCCCTTTAAACAGTAAACATTTGCATAGACATCAATGATCAAAAAATGTGTTACAGAGAATAACAAGTTCTTAAGCATTAATAGTTGAGGAAATAATGACTATTCATGAATTATACTTATAAATTATTTTAAGTATAAATGAACTTATAATGAATTGCCTTAGATTTCCTATTGAAAAATTCAGAATTTGTTCTCCTCAACCAATATAAAGTTAAATTAGGTTTTAGTTTTTTAAGTAGCTACTATAATTTTGTCTTTATTATGTACAATTTTAAGTATTGAAATAGGAATTCTGATAAAATGCTTTAAATCAGAAAGAATATGGAATTTTGTTTATATTTGCACAGAAGAGACAGGCAATTTATTAAACTTCCCATTGAAGCTTTGTACTTCTACTCCCTTCTATTAGGAGGCATATTTTATTTTTTCCTTCGTACCTTAAAGAAAACAATATGACCTCAAGAACACTTCATTTTGGAAGACTAAGACATTTAAGGCATTATAAAAGAAATTCTGAAAAAAAAAAAAAAAAAAAAAAAAAAAAAAAAAAACAACTAAGGTCGACCTAGTGGAGAAGGGACAATTTGGGGAATGCAAAAGAAGAAGGAAGAGATCTAGTAACAGGAGGAAATCCTGGGAGAGGACAGGAGGGAGAGGAGGAACAAGAGGGAATGAGGAATGGGGGACGGGGTGACCTCAGGCTGAACAGCCCAACTTTAATAGTCCTGGAAATAATTATAATAACACCAATAATACCAAAGAATGGTATCAATATAGATGGACTAGAAAATTCATGTGATAGTACTGACAATGTAAAAAGAAAGTTCACTATAGAAAAAGTTTCAATATTAAACATAATTGGAACCCAAATATATAGAGAAAAATATTATCATAAAAAGACAAGAAAATGGAAGAGAAGTCTTTGGTGGGTGGTGTGGGATGGGGGGAAGAAGTGCACAAGAAGGTAAGGGGGAACTTATCTATATAATATACAACAAAATGCATATATGGAAATGTCACAATGAAAAGCATGTCAGAATGAATCACATTAAGGTGTACATTAAAAATTTCCAATAAAAAGAAATTCTGACAATGTTTAAATAATTTTTAAATAATAATAACTTTTAAAGCCAGATCAATAGGCATTTGAGAGATTGTTCTATAATGCAAGGTTCCTATGGGCACAATCTTACAAAACTGATGATTTTTGAAGCTGGATTCTATTCCAGGATGGTGTTCATGACTTACAATCATGGGGTATCCATTTAATAAAGGCACATTTTTATTCTGAAGAACAAGGAAGTTGAACTAAATCATCCAGTTTGTGGTATAGTCAATGAAATACTTTGTAAGATTTCAAGTACTTCCTGACTTTTCTTCCTCCCCTCTATATTTATTAGTTTATGCTAGCTTCCTATTTTATATAAGCTCTTACTTCTAGTTTCTTATTTTCATCATTGAGCCCATATCATGTGCAGAACACATCTACACTATGAAATTATTACTTCATCATAGCAATTTCTTCCAAACTCTTTTGATTCACTAAATATATCATATAATAGAGATATTTTTGGCCTTAAAAAAGCATAGTTAAACTCTCATCTGGAAACAAATATATTCATGAATTGTATTTGTACTTGTATTTACAAAATTAAATATTTCTGTTCATGCTTTATAATTCATAGATATTTCCCAATTAGAAAACTAAGTATATCTGCTTCAGGTTAAATTTACACTTGCAAAGTATAAATATAGTTGTGTATACTAAAGGCCAATAATATCCTACCATCATGTTATAGAAGTCTGAATTCGCTTCAGTACCTAAATGGCCATAAGCCAATGGTTTATATCAACATTTCCAGGTAATTAAGGAGTTATTATGGTCCAGTGTTTATGATATGAAGTACCAAGAAGTTTTTCATTCTGTCATAGAATGAAACAATTCTACTATTTGGTATTCATCTCCTAAGGACTGCATAGCAGTTCACCAATAATAAAATAATTTCAGAAGAAAAAGTTGAAGTCAATTTTGTAGGGCTTGTTATTATCCCTCCCTCAAAGTTATCATATTTTAAGGGTGAAGGGGAAAACAAACTATACCCTAAATTATTTAAAGCTTGGTAACAAAATATGATTGCAATGCATCGGTTTGAATTTAGAAACAAGCCTACATTTGAAATGTGAATGTAAGGTAGCAATACATCACAAATTATCTGGTGGGTTAGTTATACTTAGGCAACCCAATCTCTGACAAGATCCTAAGCGTCAGATTTTCTTCCACAATATTCAAGAAAGTAGAGATCCAACTGGAAAAGTTCCCACTAAAAGAATTATGGCCGACAGATTCTTAAAACACTGTGCACAGCTCTAATTTTGAAGTTGGTAAACTATCATGTTCATCTAAACTTTTCCTTGATTACCTCTCATACTTGCCTTTCAATTCCTTAGCACATGACTTAATTATAAATTCCCAAATCCAAAAATATTATTGCTTATTTAATGAAGACAAGAAACTAGTACATGTGGATGGGGAAAAAGATACACTGTGTAAAACTAGATATAATGAAAAGATGCCAAAAGCATTTCCTTAAAGAGAATCTGTGCAATGCTTCCCTTTACCAATTACAAGTAATAAAAATTGTCAATCATTCATGATATTGTTTTCTGTAACTCTTCAGTAATTTCAAAGCCATCACCTATTACATCATATTTTATTATAGAGATAATATGAACCTGTTTAACATAATCTTATAATTGACTACAAAGTGACCTCTGAGACATTGCAATTGCAAAGTTTTCCAGGAAATGAAATGTATAAATATTTCACCTGCAAATCAATGGCAACAATAATTTTTATCATGAAAAACATTTGAAATTTTTTCAAACACTTCATTTTAGTCAGCTAATGGAAAATATCCAATTATATTTGCATAAGGTTAATTTTAAATGATTTGTTGATATTATATAATTAGAATGTATTCATTTTTTGTTACCAGATAAAACATTTGTTTACTAGAAGATGGAAGATAAAGGGAATTTAAACATTTATAAAGTAAAACAAATGGTATTGGAATAGTAGTTCATACACAAATAAGTAACAAGCAGGTCTTGGACAAGATGGTCATTTATTATGTTGAAGTGATTCTGGGCAGCTCACCAGTATTAAATCACTGCAACATGCAAATATAGTAACTCCAACATCTGAGATATTTAGAATGAACTTTTAGCTCTTTTTAGCATTTCATACTTTTCTTCTCCTAACTCACATTTTTTAAACAATTTGGTCTCCAATTATCAAGATTGGCTTGTGGAGATCAGAGAATAATTATTGTTTTTGAGTCCTTAGAATAAATTGCTTAGAAAATGACTACACATCTTTGTAGAATAAGTGTTTCCAATGTATTTTATTACATCCAAATTATGCTGATCAAATCTTTCAATATTGACCAAGAGTGTCACTAGTTCTTCATACATGGATGTCATAGTCAGTAACCACTGACTGTTATCAGTGATCTGCTGTTATCACATTGGTTCTCTCCAAAGCAGGAAAGGTGGAATCTTACAAAGACAAGCCATAATCTGAGAGTTCTTAATACCCAAGAGTCATAAACCCTATTCATTAGAGAAAAAATAAAAACAAAAACCATCTCCAGAGAAACTCCTATCGTGACACAAATTTTAAATCTCTTCTCTTAAAATTCCACAAATGAACACACTTTTCTTTTTAAAGCATCTAATGCTAGTTTCAATTAAAAAAGACAAGTTAGTTTGAGAAAACTGTAAGTCTGTTAAAAAAAAAAACACAACTGCACTTAGATTCACATGCCCCAAGGGTTAAATATTCTCTTCCAATGATGCCTCTGCACTACTCTACTGTGAAGCTGAACTGAAACAAATACACAAAGAAGCGAATTCTATTTGGGGGGAATGAACAGTTGTGCTCATTCAACAGTATTTTTTACAAGTCTTCAATATGCACCTTGTTAGATGCTGTTGAGTTGGGTTCAACTCATAGTGATCCTATGTACAACAGAACAAAGCACTCCCTGATACTGTGCGATGCCCATCACTATGTCAGTGCTTCTCTGCTATTCATAGGGTTTTCAATGACAGATTGTTTCAGGATTATTTCAAGAGTGTGCTACCAAGTCCTTCTCCCATTTTTGTGGTGCTGGTCATCAAACCCTGGGCCACAGAGAGCACAGAGCAGCACTCTACCAACTGAGCAAAACCCTAGCCCCAACTAGGTACCTAGAATTGTATTGAATACTGTAAAGGCAGGTAAGATAGAACTACTCACTTTAAACTGTCCAGTCTAGGGTGACAACTAGGGAAAGCAGTGTGTATTAAAGCAAGAAGTACACACAGAATGTCAAGTCCGGAAATAAGAAATTTCAGGCAAGTCTGAGGAGGGGCCAGGGAACAGGCTATGGTGAAAGAGAGAGAAGTCAGAGAATGGCCAACATTTGTTGAAACTAAGTGTACGTCAAAAGACTGTGATATATATGTCACATACTTTTCTTTCTCATTAAATCCTTGTAAAACAAATCTATAAAGCAGATATTATGTTGAGTCCTCCATTAAAAGTGAGGAATCTAAGATACAGAGAAGTGCACTGATATGGATATATACTGATACCTATGCTATCCAGATAATAGGCAGAGGATGGTGATTTGATTATACCTTCTAGCCTACAAAGCCTATCCCTACTATCAAGGGTTTTGGGTGCCAAAATCAGAAAATCTTCATTTTCCCTAGTAGTTGAGAAGGTATCGCTGATGAGTGTCACACCAATAAGCAGTACAATAGCTTTGCATTTGAGAATGGTGAACTTGACCTCAGAGTAGAGCATGGGTTGGAGAGGACAGACAATATAGTAAGCAAGATAAATAGAGAGTCAAAGTGATAATCCAAGTTGGAGATGATACAGTGAACTTTGACAGCAGAAATGAAGAAGGGCAATGGCCCTACCACAATATGAATTCAATTAGTGGTATGTAAATTTCTAAATAATGATTATAGAATAAAAAAATCTGACCCCAATAATCTGTAAGTTACATTAAGTATCCTGGCCTAAAATGATGGTAGCTGATGCAGAATTTTATAATGGTATTATTCTTGCCTCAGGTGAAGCTCGGTTGGTAGAGTGCTGCTCCAAACTCTCTGAGGACCTGGGATTGATTCTCAGCATCACAAAAACATGGGAGGGACGTGGCAATCCACTCAAAGCAATCAGGAAACAATCAGCCATTGAAAACCCTATGAGGGTCGCCATGAATAGGACATGACTCAATAGCACGTAACAACAAGAGTTCTTTGTTCCTATTATTTTTCATTTTGGGTGTTTTATTCTTGACTCTAAAATAAATATTTCATTGTCACAATATAAGAATCTTAGAAAGCAGGCTGATTGACATTGATGTTTAGCATATACCTAAATAACTAGGTTCCAACAGAGTTGTGCTATTTTCCATAATAGCTTTACAGAGACATTCAAGAGTATAGTTACACTCCTTTGCTTAATAAATTTGTTTTTATCCTTCAAAATAGGATTTTTAATCTAAAAGATTTTACTGGACAGAAACACAAACTACAAAATAGTAAACATAAACTTCTCCTTTTGTAAAACAAATGAAAATAACCCACAAATGTTATTGTTAGTGCATCACAATTCTCACATCAATTTCTGTCTAATGATTCACAAAACAGCTAAGACCATTATCTTTGGTACAAGTTGCATCATGATTCCTTGGCACTTTAACACTTCAATGGATGTTGCACACAATACATATTTTTACTTCAATTTCCTTTATTTACATTTCTTTAGGAGTTCTGAGCAGGTAACATAATTAACTGAGGTGATAGCACTTTGAGGGAGTCTACTTCTTGAGGATAGTGTGACTGAGCTGTACATGGTCCTTGGAGATTTAGAACATCATCTAGAGGAAGTCCTAAAATGTAAGTAACTACTCTGAAGAACGATTAGTCTGATAGTTGTCATCAAAATGATTAAATTTGTTATTATAGTTATTCATCTTTCATATCTGGTCAAACTTTTCATCCTCTACTCAATTCACTGTACCTCTCCTGCCTTTTGCTGGACACTCAACCCATGCTAGTTCCTCACATCTCTGGATGAAGATTTACCCAAGGGTATGCACATGGCTAAGAATGGCCAAGTGTAGTTCTTCTAGGGAAATTGTCAACATTAGAGAGTAGAGAATCATGGTCTTCTCTGGGTTTATAAACTATGAGACCACATATTCCTGAGACTGAGAGTAGGCCAGTTTGCTGACAAGTGCTGATTGAAAATAATGCTAAAATCAGAAGTTAGTAAAGGTGAGAAAGAGATACACACATCCAGAATCTTAGTGGTATCATTTGAACCCCTGGATCCACTGGATTTGACTCAACCTCACATCCTTCAGTCTTCACGTCCTGTTTTCACTAAGATAATTTGAATCAAGAGTCATGTTGAACCAATACAAGAACAACATTATTTTCATTTCTTTGAAACACAAAATAATTGAATACTGGTTTAGAAAGTATACATTATATAATGAAGGAAATATATTTTGCTTATCAATAGATTAACTTGAATTGTAAGCTGGTACTTATAATTCCTTTAGCACTGCATAACTTATTATTAGAAGAAACTTGAGATACAAAGCAAAATAAGTATTCTTTTTAAAAGAAACTTTTATAAAGAAAGCCAATCACAAAACAAACTAAAAAAGATTTTCTCAAAAGTGTAAAAGCACTAGGAATTAGAAGGTTTCAACACCATTTAAAACAATGTAGACCATTGTATTTAGTGAGGCACATTTCAATTGAGCGAGATGGAAAACATGAGTGAATATATTTCATGAATTATGCATTGTATCAGAATCTCATTTGATAAGCATCCTGACCTCTGCTATTTCTGTGCTGGTGTCTGCTGTACTCCCAATTAATCAGAAAAGAAATTAGCATGGTGGATAATAGATAATGCTAGAATTAAAGGCAGAAGGTTGAAAACCCTTATAGTAATTTAACATTTAAAAGCATTAAATTAGTTTTGAAATTAAAATGAAATCAAAGAGCAAGAGCAAGCAGTAACCTCTTCCTGATTCAAAGTATAATTTTTGAGAGGACATAAAATTTCTTACTACATTTTGATTCTCCACAAAGTAGTTCATTTGCTTTTGAACTACTTTGTGTATAATAAAAACACAGACAGCAAAGAGTTGATCAATGTATGTTCTTCATTCAAACTGAATATACCACAGGTAAAAAGAATTTAGGGGTCAGATATAGAACACAAATTATTAACATTATTATTACAAATTATGTTTCCATATTGAAATAATAGGCAAAATTGTTCATCATAGATGAGAAATTAAAATAATTATATATGTGTACAAGTGTGAATTTTCCAAAAATTAAAATACTTTAATTACTTCTCATAAAATATGAATTATATATTAATCATAAATTTATTTACTTTATAAATTTGCTATTTCCTAATACAGAAAGCTCTTAGCATAATTAATAAAAATGTGTCTACTGTATAGCCCTATGAAGTTCTCTTGACATCCCTCTAAAGACTATTAGCATTTGAAACAAAAAGAAGAGGAGGGAGAATAGGAAGTAGAAGGGAGAGGAAGAAGAGGAAGGGTAGAGGAAATCTTGCTGCCCCCGCCCCCCTCAACTTTTCAAAAATCAGAGGTGTGTTCTATGATGTAATGGCCTGGTGAACAACTTCAATACTCACACTTCCGGTGATATGGTGGACTGAATTAAAGCAGGTGTCCTGATTTCTGCTACAAACATGGAGATGATGATAAAATATAACTACAAATTACCTGGGCTAGAATAAAATGGAGAAATCCCATGTTCTAAAAATCAAGATTAAAAAAGAAAGACTTATAATGTCATGAGCTGTGGCTTTAGGGGCTGGGGTGCTAGCATACAGGCATAGGATCTGGAATAGGCAATTATTTGCATTCATAATGGGATAACAATTATGAAGAGTGTGAGAATACAAGCCCTTCATAAAGCCACACTTTTCAAAAGACATAAACTTCACTGGAAGAAGAAGAAAAATGGTATCATGCATCCATCCATGGAAGCAAAAAGAAGCTTCTTTCTGTCAAGTTCAAAATAGAGTAAGGAGGCAAAGAGGCTGGGATTTAGCTCAGTTGGCAGAGCACTGCGCTGCAGTCTCTGAGGTCCCGAGTTCAATTCCCAGCGCCACAAAAATGGGAGAAGGGCCTGGCAATCCACTCCCAAGGCAATCCCGAAACAGTCAGCCATCAAAAACCCTATGAGGGTCGTTATGAGTCGCATACTGACTCAACAGCACCTAACAACAAAGGAGGCAAAGAAGGCTGACAGAGAGGAAAACATCCTCCCTGGTAAGAAATAGAAACCCTAGTTTAATCCATTATAGGGAGTAGAGACCAAAGGATACTTATTGCAGAATTCAGGAATTTTGAAGTTGGAAAATAGAGAAGTGATATTAGAAGATAATGGAAAATGATTTTTTTAAATATCCAACTTTCTGACTTTTTCCAAATAAAACAGCTTCTTTCCTCAGAAATAATAACATAAGTAGTCATACAAATAGCAATAAAAATAGTGGCAATATGTTCTATAGAAGAAATTCCAGAAGTAATAATAATGACCCATATAGAAAAGATGAAAGGGAATATGGAGGAAAAAAGTGAAATATCTCTGGTTTAAAGTATAAGTTCCAATCAGAAGCAAAAAGCAACTGGTAACTTTACTCTTTTTCTATCTTCACTGACCAGAGGAAGAACCAACTTGTCTTGGCAGAGATAGAATTTAGGTTAGAAAATCAGAACCACTTCTTTAAAAAAGTATTTTTTCCTTCTTACTCTTTTTCTTGTCTTTTTAAAATTATGCTGGAAGTAAAGCTACATTTAAGATCCATGTAAACATAAGAAAATTTACCTAATGAGTATATCCCATTACCCACCATGGTTGTAATTTTCTACTTCAATACAGGAATCATCTCTTATTAGTAAAACTGTTTCACCTTCAGAATGCCCTTTGGATGAGTGAGAGATGGAGATGTGCAGAAAAACTGAACTTTTGAAGATGCTGTGGATGGTACATCCCCACCAAATGTTATAATTATCAGTAGTCAAAGCATTCATCCAAACCTATTGTAATTCCAAAGATGGCAGTAACTGACTTCACATATATTTTCTATCCCAGAGTCTAAAAGATCAGTTCATTGATAATGACTGATGGGTATGCATACATCTCTTTTCTACTTTTATATTATAAGCAACAAAAATGAATTGCATGTAGATAATATCTAAATTTATTCCTTTATAGATTCTCATATAGAAATGCTTTCACCTTTAAAGGAAATTTTATCTTCTAGAAAATTTAATAAAAATGACATTATTTATTTTATGAAGAACAGATAAAATCAAAATAACCTATCATATTTGCATAGAAATGCAAATGTATAATATATTCTGTGTTTTTTTTTTTACTAATTTAATTGAAGAGTAGTGTTTAAATTTGTCTAATTGGATTTTTTTGTTTGTCTGTCGTTATTTCTTTTATGGCATATGATATTTGTATCTTATACTCATTTTTCTATAGGGGTGTTCACTCTTTTTCATGTATATTGCATGCAAATGTTTTTCATAGTTGTTTCCTTTTTAATTTTGCATGCGACAATTTTTAAACAGCAGAAGTTTCTCCTTTTGGTTTCAGACTTAGAAAGTTCTCCCTCAACTATAAAATATATTCACCTATATTTTCTTCTAATACATTTATACACTTATTTGTACATTTAAATCTTTTTCTCCCTTTATTGGTAGACTATGATGGGGTACAGAATAATATGTTGTTGTTCTTGTTAGGTGCCATAGAGTCGGTATCCGACTCATAGCGACCCTCTGTACAACAGGGGAAACACTATTATCAGTGCTTCTCTGCTGTTCATAGGGTTTTCAATGGCAGATTGCTTTTTGGGAGGGGGTTGCCAGGTTCTTCTCCCAAGCCTACAGCTTCTGGTGTTCCCAGGCGGTCTCCCATCCAGGTACTAACCAGGCCTGACCCTGCTTAGCTTCTGAGATCTGACGGGATCAGATGCCACAGGGCTACCACTGCAGGCATACAGAATAATATAGCAGTGGCTTTTTCTGTTATGCAACTATTACATCACTTTTGGTTACACTTTTATCAACTTACAAGGTTTATGGAGCCTTATGACTAAGATGTAGTAAAACTCAAATGCATATTTGGGTTATATTCCCGTTTTTCCAATTTACTCATGAAGTTGCATTGTTTACATTGAGATTGTCCTCCCTATGGTATTCTTTTTATCAGTATCTTCCTAAAACATTTAGATCCACATAAAAAATATAAATCAAGTAAAATACATGTGACTGGCAAACTTCAAGTGGACTCATCATGATTTGCATTAACAACAGTGATAATGGATAATGTGTACTGATCATGCAAGAGAACACCTGGCATATGCACAATGAGTGCTTTCACATGTGAGTTCAGATGATCTTCATGGCAACATTCTGTCACAGATGCAATTACATGCTGTGTACAGTTGAGCAATCTAGGTACACAGAATCTTTTAAGTTAATTGATAAAGGTAAATAGAGTTGGTGGTCAAAAGCCAGGAAATCTCATTTCATCTCTAGGGCTCATAACCATTGTACATATTATCTCCAACGAGTAATAGCTCTTTCCTAAGGAAATGGTGCTATAAACCAAGATGAACACACATAAATTATTTTTAAAGAGAAACTTTGTAGATTCAGAATATTAGCCAAGATAGTCCGTTTTATTTCCTTGCTAGCAGAGTATGTTACATGACAATACATTAACAGTAAAGCAAATGGTATAAAGATAATTAATGGTTCTATTGGGGGAAGTTATTTTTATGAAATAATTTTTTAAACTTTTTTTCCAAGATATGCTTCCTTATCTCATTATTTTTATTCTTCTTTTTAAAGGGTCTGTTATCCATTCATGGATTGATAAATGCATTCTTTAAACTACCAAATTTTCTTTGCAGTTCAGGAGGTCACACTATT
Organism: Pedetes capensis; assembly: GCA_007922755.1. NCBI lineage: Eukaryota > Metazoa > Chordata > Mammalia > Rodentia > Pedetidae > Pedetes > Pedetes capensis. The sequence continues at coordinate 96,968 of VMDO01002161.1, forward strand.
AGTAGTCATTATGGAAAGAACATAACATTTGAAGTCAAAAGTCCTCAGTTATATTTCTAATTCTAACCCTGTAGTGTATTTTTACTCCAAACATGATACACATCGTCTCATGGTTTCTTTTGCCCAAAGGAAGACCCTGAAACCTAACATATTTATTATCTGGCCTTTTATAGAGAAAGTTTGCCCATCCCTGATATAAGTAACAAATGAGAAGATGTACAGTTAAATACTCAGGAGTATGTGGCACATGTCAAGCACTCAACAGATGTGAGCGCAGCATCAGAGGCAGTGGGTAGCAGATGTTAACAGAGGCACCAGGCACTCTAAAAAAAAAAGCAAGGAAATAGCACGGTACCAAAGGGCATACTCAGGATTTAGTGCACATATTGACTGATTCATAAAGCTCTCTTTTTTTCTCTTTGGAACAGAACCTTCTTTTTCAATTAAATATTACATTGAAACTCAAATACAAAACAAATAAAAGCAATGCTGCTCTTATTGGAGCTGGGGGTGGCAGAGCTAAAGTTTTGACATAATAGTTCTAAAGTACTTTGTTCTTTCTTCTGCATCATATATTATTCTTTCATATAATAATGTTTTGTTATTATTGAATTTTTCCTTATCTGACAAATGAATATACATAAAGAGGTATGTAAAGAAGTGTTATAACAAACTTGTTTTCAAAGTAATAAACTAAGGCCTTCTCAACAAAAGTTTAATACCGAGTTTTTCCAACATCAAGCACAATACATATTTGGCAGTTTCCAATTAGAGAGGTGACTGTTTTACAACCTGAGCATAAATTACCATTCTAGAAAACACCCCCTTTTAAGGAGAAGTATAATTAAAATGCACTTTGGAATAGATTCTGGGGTCTGTGTCTTTGGCTGATGGGGAGTCTTTTATTTCTTCTATCTCCTCACTCTTACTTCTCACTGCCCACCTAGTGTCTTTCAAAAGAGTCTTAACACCACTTGGAAACAGGTGAATTGTTTATTCCTTGTAGTGAGTAACACCTAGGGTAGTTTGGTCTCTTTGTGCCTTCCATTGCTCCCAAGCTCAATCTCCACATCCACTGCCTACTTCTGCTTCTCACCTGTTCCTGTTGCACTTTGGCCTGCCTGTTACTGCCAGTCCCAGGCCCACTGTGAGAGGATTCTCCTCACTGTAAATACTCCATTTCATTAACTTTAGCAGAAAAATAAACGTGTCCCCACCATCAAGCTACCAGAGACACCGTATTTTTTCTTTGAGACCTGAATAGTCAACTCAAAATATTTAATATGGAAAAATGTATTTAATGCCAGTTGTCCTAAAAATAAATAAAATTTTCATAAAGTTTCATATTGTAAGTTGTAATTCCAAAGCCATTTTATCTAAAAGCAGTTGTTTTCAATATCTTATTTGCAGAGATAAAACTGACCCTATATTTGGAAAAAGATGCTGTTGTCATACGAAGGACTATAGATTGGTGTTACTAAGGTTTACACATATTAATCAACACTTTGACTTGTCAAAAACTTGAAAGTAAGTAATAAATGTCAAGAATAAGAGGAAGAGAGAGAGAGGATAAAGAGAAAGAGACAAATGAAGAAAAGAGCACGAGGAAGAGAGAATGAGAGTGATTTTAAATTCATAATTAAGGAATTATTTCTGGAAAGGAGTTATGCTTGTGAAATTCTTAGTGGATAAAATGCTGTCTAATTTTTCCCTGGGGCTGGGATTTAGCTCAGTGGGTAGAGCTCTGCGCTGCAGTCTCTGAGGCCCGAGTTCAATTCCCAGCACCGCAAAAATGGGAGAAGGGCCTGGCAATCCACTACCAAGGCAATTCCAAAACAGTCAGTCATTGAAAACCCTATTAGGGTCGCTATGAGTCGGATACCGACTCAACGGCACCTAACAACAACAATTTTTCCCTAAACTCTAAATGGAAGATCATGTTCAATTAGCATTCTTATAGACAAAGGAATGGAATTATGGACCCATGGTGCACACTAAAATGGTAGAGCTTAAGTTTTCATAAACTACGACACTCGCCCTTCTAAGAAGGATTTTGGTGGCCATGTCTTTGTGGGCTAACCGGACTTAAAGAGCATAAACAAGTACTTGGAGAAACCTAACTCCATGACAAGGAGAAGAAGCTGAGGCAGGAGTAGGCAGTGACCAAGATTGAATTGTCTGTGGGGACAGAGGAGGAAAGAAAGTGGGACACAGTTAGGACAGTCCCAGACCATTATAGAGATTTGAGAACATTCCTACAACTTCAGAGTTCAAGAAGTCTTGCTCGGTGATGTGTGATGGTTATGGTTACATGTCAATAATCATTACTACTCCCCAAGACATGCAGTATGAGAGCCGATGTCCTGACAAAGAGGTTCAGAGCTATAGGGTCTTGTCCAGACCCTTGTCCCAGAATGTAAATTTCATTCAGCTGCTCTGCCTCACTCCAGACAAGAGGTTACCTCTCAAACTTCCTTAAATGCCCACAGTATTTAAATAAAGAAAGAATTGCCTTTATTCCTCCTGTAAAGGCTACTGAGGAACCCACTTATCATCAGGAAGTTATTCTTTCAAATATTCACCCAGAATGCAGCCCGAGGGGAAATGGCTGCATCTGCTGCTTAATGCAATTTTTGTCAGGAAGATAAGTTTCCTCATTGAAAGAGTAAATGGAAGAAAAAAGGCTTCTGCAAACTGTCATATTTCACAAGAAAAAGGCCGTTGAAAATTCCCTTGGAGTTTGATTTTCTCTTTCAGACTGAAAGAGCTTTAATTGCTCTCCTTCAGCATGGGCAAGATTGGCTTTGTTTCTTCAGTCCCAACCAAAAGAATAGGTATAATTTGCTGAAAGCCTTCTCCTTTTCTGCTAAATTGCCTTCCTTCTGAACGTAAAGATGGCCAGTAACCAGTCTAGATATGGGCTACATTTAGTGGAATGTGTTTTTCTATAGTCAAAGAAACATTTTTTAGCCTTCTGTCCTTCTGGCTCCCTGGGGAGGAAAGTTAGCCCCTTCACCATCATTTACTCTGGACAGGGCTCCATTTCAACATCATCAACTACAAAGAAGGTTTTTCAATAGACTCCAGTCCTAAATTACTTCTACTGGGATACCTTAGGGAAAGAAGAGCCCATGAAGCAATCAGTTTCTAGAAAACACTATTATATAGCCTAGCTAGTTAAATTAATTTTATACAGAATCTTTATGAAGCCCACTAGTTGGGATTAAGGCTGTGGGGTAGAACATGAGAATAATGTTAATTACCTTGGGAATTTACAAGCTAAAAAGAAATATGAACTATTCAAATGGTTCACCCCTTAAGCAATAAAATTAATATACAAAAGAGATTTTAGATCTTTTAAAATGACTATTGACAACTGAAGATATTTCTAGGATTCAATTTATTTGTTTACTCTTTTTTGTGTAAGGCTCCAGTAAGGAAAAGATAAATAATATTTTGTGCCTCTCTCCAAATGACTCAGAAACTTACAGAAAAGCAGATATACTCTAATAGCAGTATACTATATGCCAAACTCCTGATGTGAATAAAGGAGTGAGGGAAGGCAGAGGAGGAAGAAAATAATTTTGGTTAGGATTCAGAAGGAAGAAAGATGCAAGAAGCCTCCATTAAAGGAGAAATTCAAGCTGTCTCTTGAGACTAATAGGAATTTTCTAGTTAGATATTTGATGAGAGGAGCATTTCAAAGAAGACTGTAATAGAAGAAAGGCAGAGAACCTGGTTAGTACTGGAAACACAATGGAAGGCAGGGAGAAGAGGACAACAATAGAGATTTTGTAAGGCCCTGGATATCATACAAAGAAATAAAGAGCTGTCAAAGATTTTTGAACAAGGAGGAAACTTCAAACAAAGCTGTTGCCTGCAACGATTACCAAGATTTTGCCAGTTGATTAAATTAAAGTTAAGCACTTACACTTACAATAAACATTTAAAATAAACAATATACAACATAGCTTTTTTTTTTTCAGTATCGGTGGTTAAACCAAGGACCTTTCACATGCTAGGCAAGTGCTCTACTACTGAGCTACATAATCATTCCCTTTTTTATTTTTCATTTTGAAACAGGTTATCATTAAGTTGCTCACGCTGCCTCTGGCTCCAAACTTAAGATCATCTTGCCACAGCCTCCCAAGTTCCTGGTATTACAGGTGTGCACCATGCTGCCTGGCTTATAACATTGCTTTTAAAAAGCACATTTTCTTATAGTTTGATTTTAATCAATCAGTCCTAGGGCAAGGACAGAGAGAAATCATAATCCATTATTTTAGGCTTTTCATTTTAGGTATATATTTACAAAGCAATAGGATTTTTTTTGGGGGGGGGTTGTGTGTTTGTTTTGTGCTGAACCCAGGGCCTCAATACATAGGATATAACCATTCAATATGGGTGCCTATATTTCTTCAATTGTCAAAGTTTTCTTTATACACTGTTACCAAGATTGAACCACAGCAGTGATATGAGTGTACATCTTTTATATTTGATAAAATTCCATAAGCCATCCTAGACTAACTCCCCCCTCTAAATGGTCTAGCCACAGATTATCTGTTCCCAAAATATTTCAAGAAATAAGGTTCATAACTCTTCTTTAGTTCATGCAAAGGTTTAAAAATAAGAACACACACCCACAAAACATCTTTTTTTTTTTTCAGTACTGGGGGTTGAACCCAGGGCCTTGAGAATGCTTTACAAGTATCTTACCACTGAGCTGTGTCCCCAGGTCCGTTTTCAAATTTTTTTTCTTTTGAGTCAGATTCTTAATAAGTTACACAGGCCACCTCTGGCTTCAAACCTGAGATCCTCTTGCCTCTGGCTCCTGAGTAAAAAAAAAAAAAAAAAAAAAAAAAACTTTTTAAATCTACTCTATATGTCCCATTTCCAATTAGGGTCATCTGTATTTATTCTTTGTGGAATTAGGGCTAGTGTTAAATATGAGTGGAGACAAAATTCTTTGAGGTGAATTACCACTGCCACATGAGCTTACTGAGCTTCAGTTTCCTTTCAATGAAACAGAGAAGATAACAGTAAATATGTGATAGTTTTCAACATGTTTCCTTTCTCTATTACCCTTTTGTTATTAAGGTAGGTACCAAGGGTCAAACTTTTCCACTGAGCTATACACCAACCCTAGCTCCATTGCCTTTGATTTGACATTTCTTTGATTTCAAGGAGCCATTGATTTTGCCCCAACTGTGATTAACAATAGTCTTCCTGAACATTTCTGATATATTGTGAGTAGAAATATGAGTAGAATTGAAAGAAAATCTTTGAGATAATTATTATCCAGTCTTTACAGATCTCTAATTAAAAATTGTTGCTGTTGTTAGGTGCTATTTAGTGGGACCCAACTTATAAAGACCCTGTGTACAGCAGAACAAAATAGTACCCAACACTATGCCATGCACACAATCTTTTTATGTTTGAGACCATTGTTGCAGTCACTATGTTTCTTCTCATTTTGAGTTATGCCACATCAGCAAGAGGAGGTCTCAGGGGCTCTACTCCATTCCCATCATTAAGGTCAACTTTACTTCGAGGAGGCAACTTTTTCCCAGTGGTTTCATGAATGCCTTCAAGCCTGGGAAGCTCATTCTCTGGCACTATATTTGACAGTGCTTTTCTGCTACTCAAAGGGTTTTCAATGGCTAATTGTTTACAGAATGGGTTGCCGGGTCCTTCTCCCTAGACTGTCTTGGTCTAGACGCTCAGCTGAAACCTGTCCACCATAGGTGGCCCTGCTGGTCCCTGAAATACCAGCAGTATAAGTTCCAGCATTACAGCAACACACATGTTCCCACAGCATGACAAGCTGACAGACATGTGGAGGAACTAAAAATTAGTTGGGTGAATATTATCTGACTGTAAAAGACCCCAGGCACTTTATCTTGGTTTTAAAAATATATATCAAATAATTTAATTTTGATAATAAAAAATTTAAATATTACTAAAGTAAGGATAGGGCTGGGATTTAGCTCAGTGGGTAGAGCACTGCACTGTAGTCTCTGAGGTCCCGAGTTCAATTCCCAGCACTGCAAAAATGGGAGAAGGGCCTGGCAATCCACTCCCAAGGCAATCCCAAAACAGTCAGCCATTGAAAACCCTATGAGGGTCGCTATGAGTCGGATACCGACTCGACGGCACCTAACAACAACAACAACTACTACTACATCTAACAAAGTAAGGAAAGGGGGAAGAAAAATTTGATATTGGCTATTTTACCTCTGCTATATGTTTTTGAAAGTTCTCTCTTTAATATTTGTAGCAATTTTATTAATTATATGCTACATTGTCCATTTTAAATTGAAGGAAACATAGCCTCTAAAGGAATTAGGAAAAAGAATAAAGAAAAATCTTGACCAAAATAGGATACCTAGAAAGTGATAGAATGGCAATTCAAAAATTCTAGGATCCTTCCTCCTGCAATGTCACTCCAGGAAATGTCAACTTAAAAAGTTAGCAAAAAACAAAAAGAAAAACTCAAAAACTTTGACAAAATATACCTTCACATGCTTTAGAAACTTCCTCAGACATATAGCTTTTATGTCTTTTCAATCTCACTCTTCAGGGGTATTTATTCTCTGAGCACTAAGGCTAAAGCCCATTTTATCCCAGAGATAAAATTTAGAGTCTTTATACTATTATCTTCTAATTCACATCACTGTCTACTCAATGACACTTAACAGCAACAATTCACACCATCAACTTTTAAAATCCAGAATTTTCTCTCTCTGATGAGATGTAACAATCAGCATTCTGCCTCTGTCTATGTTTTCCAGGAGGTAGTTAGGAGCTTATGTGAAGTCAGATTGAGCAGGGTTTGAATTCCTCCTTTATTGTGTCACTAACCATGGGACCCTGGACCAGTTATTGAGGTTCTTTAAGCCACAGTGTCATTATCATTTACAAGTTCATGCTCATAAAGCTCTTAGCCCACTGTCTAGCATCAGGCAAACTCAAATGATTCATTCCATAAATATTTTAAATGTTATTGAGGTGCATGGCCTATAAAAGGGAAGTCAGATTCTCAATGCATTTAACTTCAGCTCAGGAAGCCAGAAAAGTGTGCTCATTGTATTGTATATAGAAGTAATTAAACCTAATTTTAGATTCAAGCATATTACATTCATTGTCATCACTACTTAATATATCAAATTATCAAATATTGTCTTCCCTTTAGAACTAGAGAACTACTGGCAAAAATTTGTGTGGTGGTCCATAATATCCACTTTAGAAGTCATTCTTTGATCAAAAATATCAAGAACCAAGGTGAAATTCTGTTGGGATTGGGGGTGGGGGGGTAGAGAATACCCAAAACATGGCGGATCCTAGGAGCCCATCTAGCCCTCCTGGAGGAATAATATCTATCCTCCCAGGCAATAATTTTTGCCCTACATGTGAGTCTCTCACTCTTCCCATCACACATTGAATAAACAAAGATGGTACTTGCCAGCTCAGGTTTCCTTGTAGCCTGATTGGCTGAGCCCAGTCCTCACCCTGACTGGTTGAGCCCCTGCCCTCATGCTGCCCTCCGGCTGTCCCTTGATTGACTAGCTGTCATCTGTGGACAGAAGCAGTTAGCTTAAAGGTACATAAGCCCCTGAGCATAGCATTCAGGAGCTCACTCTGAACATCACCCAAGAGGAGAAACTCACTGTGGTCCTTGGGTCTCCCTAAGAGTCCAAGGCCGGATACATGCTTGTCTAGGCCTATTCCTTCAACCTTCCGTCAACCTGCCTGCCACCTCTACCCAATCCCTCTTGACCTGCATGACAAGGAGAACGACGAACAGGAGAGCCACAAACTGACATCTTCAAGAGGCAAGACTCCAAGAGGCAAGCCTTGGAGAGTCAAGAACAGGGCCTCTGAAGTGGCCAAGTCAAGAGCCTGAGAGCAATGTCACACAGGAGTCTCTGCCCCAGTGGCAGAGGCAGCAGCTAAGTGCTTTCCCCTTTCCAATCCCCCTTTCCTTTGCTCCCAAACCCCTTTTCTCTTTCCCCTTGTAAATAAACCTTTGCTCCTTTTAACCTGAGTGTGCTGCTTTGTTCTTTGGCCACAGCCTCACCACTGGATGCAGTGTAAGGGCACCCACCATATCCAAACACAATGCAATACAGAGCACCCTAGAGAAAAACACCTGACAAATCTCAGTCTGCAATGTATGAGAAAGACCTAAAAAGGTGTTTTGGGGGATTTGTTCCATAGACATTGACCTCATGACTACTCCCAAAGGATAAAAATTACTCCCTGAAATTTTGGATTCATATGAAATGTGATCTTTTGGCAAAGTACACTGTACTGACCCACAATAAGGCCATCTGTTTGCTTACAGATTCAAAATTTCCCATATTTGTTTGACAGAGTTTTTTTCTACCTAACAACTATTAAAACTAGCTCTATGGAAACAGTGTTGGATTCAACAGTCCTATTATGAATCTCCACTGGAAGAATGACAAGAACATTTTTCTTTAATCTCTTGTAAATATATCCTCAGGGTTCAGAAAAATCCAGTGCCAAGGAATGAAGATACATACATGCTAAGATCTGAACTAATCCAATGTTGAAGGCTACAAGATGAGAATAGCATATGGCAGTGAATCTTACACTTCCTACCTACATCAACTGTTTTAATTCCATTAAAAAAACTTCAAGTTTTTTTTTTCCCAGTCATGGATTCCTGCCACAGAAATAATATATCCCTAGGCTATGATATGGTTGGAAGAATTCATTTAGTTCTAGCAAGAGGGAAAAAATATCTACATCAGATGAGGGGGTTTTCCATATCACAAAATAGCAACATATACCCTATATTTGCTAACCGGAATTTGCTAACTGAAATAAAACACAGTGTCAGCTCCTGGTCACCAAATTAGAAAAATCTCATTAAATTCAAAACACCCAAATGAAAAATCAAAGGACCATGGAAAATGGTGTGTCTCATTTGCATGTTTCTAAAATCTACTGCAAGACAGAATATGCTGTACTCTAATTATATTGGTTTCCAGTGGATTTAAAATTGTAATTACAACTTTTTTTTAAAAAGTGTGCACTTAGAGAAATTTCAAAGTTCCAAGATTGAACCTTACTTCCCTAGCATGATATAAGGCAACCTCGAAAGTAGTGAGGATAATAGTAACTATTTCTCAACAAGGAAGAGGCCATTACTCTATTATCACAAAATGATTTCACATAGCACTACAATCACTTGAGCATTGGATTACAAAACAGAAATACATCCTGAAGGGAAAATAAAAAACCAAGATTCTGTCCAAACTTCCTGAACATTGCATAGCTAAGTGATCTCTGATGATTTTTTTGATCACATTTCCAGTGGCCATTTTTATAAATAAGAAAATCAATCCAAAATACTCCTGGGTAAGTCACCATGTAGGTTAGAGGGTTGGCCCTTCCAAACAAAAGCACTACTATGGTATCATCTGATTGCCCAAATGAAACATAAGATATAGATAGATAGATAGATAGATAGATAGATAGAGATAAAGATATAGATATATATACAATGTGAGGACCTGTTATTAACATCACAAGAGGTAAATTTAAGTTGTACTCATGTAACTAGTCCTAGTTAGCTGACAACTGAATTCATAATACATAATAAATTACACATGAGTAAAGCAAACGGTTGTTTAAAAGACAGGAACAGAACAAGGAAACATTGCCTGGTTTAAAGTTGAAAAACATGTGTGTCAGGGCTACCTCCGTTCACTGTACCTCTTCAATCTCTATGCTGAACAAATAATCTGAGATACTGGGCTTTATGAAGAACACAGCATCAGGATTGGAGGGAGACTCATTAACAACTTACATTATGCAGATGACACAAATTGCTTGCTGAAAATGAAGACGATTTGAAACATTTATTGATGAAGATCAAAGAACCCACCCATCAGGATGGATTGTACCTGAGCATTGTCAAAACAAAAATCATTACAACTGGGTCAGGAAGCAACTTCCTGATAAATGGAGAAATGATTGAAGTTGTTCAAGATTTTGCTTTACTTGGTTCTACAATCAACAACCATAGAAACAGCAGTCAAAAAATCAAAAGTCATATTACACTGGGAAAAGTTGTTGCAAAAGACCTCTTTAAAGTGTTGAAAAGTAAAGACATCACATTGAAGACTCATGTCATGACTCATGCCATAGTATCTGCAGTTACATCATATGATTGTGAAAGCTGGACATTGAATAAAGGAGACAGGAGAAGAACTGATACTTTTGAATTATGGTGCTGGAGATGAATATTGACTATATCATGGACTGTCAAAAGAACAAACAGAACTGTCCTAGATGATGGCTACAGTGCTCCTTGGAAGCAAGGATGGCTACACTGAGTCTTACATATTTTGGACATGCTGTGAGGAGGGAACAATCCCTGAAGAAGGACATCATCTTTGGGAGAGTGGCAAGTCAATGAAAGAAAGAAAGACCCTCAACTAGATAGACGGACACAGTAGCTACAACAATGGGATTAACATTAAACAGGTTGTATGCCTGGCACTGAGTCAGGTAGTGTTTTGTTCTGTTGTACATAGGGCCATTATGAGTCAGACCTGATGTGAGGGCACCTAACAATAACAACAACAACAATCCTATTCATGATGGCACAGCCATCGTGACCTAATCACCTCCCAAAAGCCCTACCTCCTAATATCATCAATTTGGGGGATAGATTTCTAGCATTTGTATTTGGAAGAGAGCCAAACATTCAGAGTATAGCAGATGATAAATATGTATTATATTTTGTACTGTTAAAATGTAGGGAAATTTGCTGCACAGCAATGGATAACTAATATATATATATATAATATATGATATATTATATATTATATGTTACATATATAATATATATAATACCTCCAGTTCATAATGCTTTGTAGATCTTGACTTCTCATAATATCTTTTTTAATAACTAAAATATATGCTGTCATGCATACATACTTGAAAACAACATGTATTTGTCTTACATGTTAAGTTTACTGCACAGTGTTATAAGTAGTGCACAAATGTATGTCTCACAATGGTGGAGATTTTTGTCTGTTTTTCCTACTATATCCTCAATGCCTACAACAGTCCCTAGATTACATAAGGAGTGATCAAAGGAAATGGTAAATGTTTAGATTTTTAAAAATGTGTTACAGTAAAAGGCACATTGACATTAATCACCCTCAAGATAACCCCCTGGCTTTGAACACACTTATCCCATCACTCTGGCCACTCTGTGTAGCAGTTCTGGAAGTCCTCTTTTGTGAGCATCTTTAGTTGTGCAGCCCTGGCTACCTTGATGCCCTTGATCAATTCAAAACATTTACCTTTCATGGTCATTTTGACTTTGGGGAAGAGCCAGAAGTCTCACAGTGCCAGACTTGATGAAAAAGGTTGATAAGGACACACCACAATGCTTTTTTTTGACAGAGATTGCTGTACCTGAAGCAAAGTGCTACACAGAACATTGCATGATGGAGAATGAAACTGAACACTCTCAAGAAAGAGGACTTAGAGAACTGCTTCAGGAAGTGGCAAGAACGGTGAGATAAGTGTTTCTGAAGCTGGGGGAGTATTTTGAGGGGTATTAAGGGCAATGTGTTTTTTACTGTAATAAATTTTATTTAAATATTCATCATCTTTTTTGATACCACCTCATATTTAGCTGCTTAATACTAAATGAATGAATGTGTACAAAGTTAGAAGGCTCACCTATGTAACTCTCATTGCACACAAATACACTTCCCTTTGGAATGTTTTGCTACAGGGAAAAATCTTAGATAGGAAAAAGTATATTTTCTCTGCTGGATCTGCTTGGAGGATATTTCTTTCACTACACCAGCTGTTCTATGCTTGCTCCCTGTTTGTCTTTATAAATAATTGCTCACTGAAACTGAAACTGGCTCTGGGCTGAGCTGAGATTGATTTAGGCTATTTATCTTAGTTTTCACAGAGTAAAATTTGGTAACACTATGATTATTCATGGCAGAATGTCAGAGAGCATTTCATTCTGTTATACATAGGGTTGCTGTGAGTCAGATTCAACTCCACAGCACCTAACAGCAACACAGAAGAAGCAAGAGAAGTTACAGCAGGAAATGTATACTCAAGATAGATTTAGTCAAAAAATATATGGAAACCATATGACATCCAATCTTTAAAGCCTCTTAAAATTTTTAAGATTCCAAGTTAAACAAGATAGCCACTGCTCCCCTCATAACTATGCAGAAGTGATTATATATATATATATATATATATATATATATATATATAGAGAGAGAGAGAGAGAGAGAGAGAGAGAGAGAGAGAGGTGGAACCAAGGACCTTCTCAAAAAGATTTAAAATTTTCTATTTAATAAAATTAGAATTCCTGAACATGTGAATAAAATGGGAGAAAAACAAATTGTATCTCTCAAATGAAAAAACAGTGACCTCTGCAAGAGTGAGAAATTCATTTTCTTCATCTTTTTTAGAAATAAAAGTTTTCAAAAACTAACTTTTTTATATAAATACTGATCCAGATATCATTTCAAACACTAATAAAAAAGATAAACAAATTAGATTCCTATTAGGTCCATTTTAAAAGTATTTAATTAAGCTGAGTGCTATAGCACACATCTGTAATCTCAGTGACTCAGGAGTCATAAGCAAGAAGATAGCAGGTTCAGTTTGAGGCCAGATGTAGTCTGCACAACTTGGCAAGACCCTGTCTCAGAATTAAAAAAATGAATTAAAGGAGCCTGGGGATGCACTTCAGTGGTAGAGCATTTGCCTAGCAAGTATAAGGTTCTTGCTCAAGCACCACACACACAAAAAAAGGTATATAATTACTTCACATTGGGAGAAGGACCCAGCAACCTACTCCCAAAAAACAATCAGCCACTGAAAACCCTATGAATAGCAGAGAGGCACTAACAATACTGTGTCACCTGTAGTATGTAGGGTTTCTATGAGTCAGACATCAACTCAGTGGTACCTAAGAACAACAACAATTACTTCACATATATTCTGGAGTGGGTTCTTGCTACTTTGCCTACGTAAATATTTTATATAAGATATATATGTACGTATATAACATACATATATGCATAAAGATATATTTATATGTCCATGTATGTATATATGTGTACCGTGCACATTTATAGTCTCTATATATACACATATGCACAAATATATAGGTATATATAAAATATTTAAGATTTGGATATAGGATCATGAAAGATAATTTTGCTATGATTTGTTGTTGTTGTTAGGTGCCGTCGAGTCGAGTCCGACTCATAGAGACCCTATGTACAGCAGATCGAAACACTTGCTGATTCTGTGCCAGGCAAACGATCTTATTTATGTTTAAGCCCATTGTTGCAGACACTGTGTCAATCCATCTGGTGGAGGGTTTTCCTCTTTTGCGTTGACCTGCCACTCTCCCAAACATGATGTCCTTCTCCAGGGATTGTTCTCTCCTGACTACATT